>OMNV01027004.1:0-11472 GCA_900303265.1 Brotula barbata | reverse complement strand
CCCCCAGCCATAAAATCATTATTACTTTACGAGACGTTAGCACAATCATAGTGTGACACAGTTCAATTTGGGGATCTAGTAGATATGTTTACATTTTATTGTATGAAATAAGAAAGCGGTCAATTCAAATCCAAGGTCCATTCAAAGACTTACTGAGCCAGGAGGACAACCACAAACAAAAGAAATGTCAGCGACCAAGGTCAGACAAATCCTCTATTAACAATAAAGTTTTGTCCAATAGCCTGGGCATCACTTTAACAACATCACTTTAAAACCATCACTTTAACAACATCACTTTAAAACCATCACTTTAAAACCATCACTTTAAAACCCCAGCACAAAGTTCAAAACCCCTCATGGAACCTTTTGAGCTGTTGTATTCCCACCGACATATTTTAGCACTGTGGATGTTATCTGTTCCACTAACGCCCAGTCACTTGACTTCATTGGATTACTTTCAAATTTGGAGATTGAACTGCTTCACGATATCAACAAACTTGCGTGGAATGAAGGAAGGAAGTAAGTAAGTAAGTCAGTGTGCACACACGCACACACACAGACAGAGAGTTTACGCAGGCTGAGAAATGACTCACGTAGCACATGTCAACATTTCTAGAGACAAAGTGCCAGAACCAGTGCAAGTCTGGAACCTCCCTTATGTGTCTACCCGCACCATTTTCACAGGAATGTCAGGTACCACACCATTTATGTCAATTATCATATACAGAGATATATGAAGAAAACCAAAAATAGTTATGATTATATACATGATTTATACAACAAAATGCCATCAGTTCAGACAGAAAACCCCCCAAAAATCGTGCCATTGTGTCAACTCACCTGGGGTCTGACAGAACAAACACAGAGGGAGTTCTGTTTGTGTGATTTATTCCACGCCGTAATGTTTAACACTGAACATCTGTGCTGTGCTTATATCACACACGCTCAGGTCAGACTATTGTGAATTGGGCTCAAACTGGACAAACCGGTGTAACGCTGCTGCTTCTTCCTCTCACAGACACAAACACGCGCAAACTGATCCCCCTCCCCAAACCCAGATCACTCACGGCTGAAACCAGAGCGCTGACTCAAAAGGCCCAAACTTACCTGCTGGAGGGACACACCTTGTTCAAGTTACACATTTCTGCAATTATGCAATAATAACCACAAACACAGCTCACTACTGATTTAGGTCAACCGGGAGCACCAATGTTTTAAACAAGGGTTAAAATCCATCAGCTTTAGCCGATTTTCCATTCTGGATGAATGATTTCAACTTGTTTAAACTTGTTATGTTTAGTTTAGTCCTGATTCAATCGTCCATAAGCCGGCCAGTGTGTAGCTGAAACATCACTTTAGAGTGAATTAATGCTGGATTTATTTTGTCTCACTTAGATATTTTATTTTTTGAATACGTCGATCTATTTATCAGGCCTTTTGATATTTTGAAGAGAAGTTGTGATGAAAATAACCACGACAACATCTCAGTCATTATCATTATTTTACTTTTTTGAAACAACGAATGACATTTAGTTTCCCTTAACTTTCTTCTTTGTTTAGTATGTGTTAGATATCATTTTATACAGATTTGCCAAGAATGCCAAGAATTTTTGGTACGTCTGTTGTTGTTTTTTTTCTCTTTTTTAAGAATTCCAGATATATGAATATCTATAGACGGACCCTTGAGGGGTTACCTCGGAATGACAAAAGCCCGTTTCACAATCGGCTAGTTTCGTTTTAACTTACTTATAGTTAAACAAACACATCTCATAAAACATTATGAACACACTGCACGATTCATTTGAACTTTATTTTTCAATCGGCATGTATTGCAAACATCAAACGCAGTTTTATTCAAATTCCATCCAAATTCAACGAGACGAACCGGTTCTGTGGTGAGGAAATGATTGTGGACAAAGCAAACTTTGAAAGTTTATAAATTTGCTTATTCAAATAATTGCTTTATGTTATCAATGCCGAATCGATGACTCTTTGTGGAAAATGTTTAGAATTGTGAAAATCACGTTCTGCGAATCGGAAAAAGTGTTCAGTACGAGAAACAACACTAAACGTGTGATTTTAAAACAGTACCGTAGGTTAGCAGTTAGCCTGGATCCAGCAGGGATGTCTCGGCGAAAGAAACAACTTAGTCCGAGTTGGAGGCGTTCACGCGTTTGCCGAAGCCGGTGACTGCCGTGAAGTCGGTAACTGAATCGTTAAGTGTGGGTCAGAAACACCTGTGGGGCTCCGGCTCGGTGGAAGCGCCAAACCGGGCCCTCCTCCTCACACACCTGATACAAATCTGCCGTCGCTCAGCGGAGGTCCGCCGCTTTAACGCAGCCGCTCGTACGGTCCCCGCCTCCGGACACTGGCCGCTGTTCGGGGTCCTTAGGAAGCCGCTCCTCCTCCAATGTAACCCGAAATAAGTCCGACAGAAAGCGAAGACTCAACGGATCCCGGTAAGCCGTGTTCACCGGTGAGATATCCTGTTTGGAGACCGGTGAAAACTAACGCCAGGTCGGCTGCCGCTCCGCTTAGCGTCGGCGTTTCCTGCTAGGCTAAACTTCACCGCTCTGCTAGCTCCGCCCTTGCGACGCATTCAGGTGCACCTCGGCATCTGCAACGCTCTCAGTGTAGAGCGGAAACGTAATGTAACTCTGCCCCCATGAGACATTCAATCGCACCTCGGAATGTATAAAACAAGCGAGCAATAGAAACTTTGGGTGTGTATCTTTTTCTGACAAGTCAACACAAAGCGATTCGATTAAGCTTCAGTACGACTCGGTTGGATTTAGAATGAACTGAAATAGGCCGATTATGACTTTGGTTATAAATAAAATAGTTTTCAAAATGCTTCCTTTTAAAATGTCATAGTTCATCTTTTGTCCTAATAACAGTTACTTTCATGCTTGTATGTAGCTAAAACCAAAACAAGCAGTCACTGTGAAACAAGTACCCACAACTGAAAATGATCGAAATAACGACGATAAACAACGCTCAACAATATTACATGAAAACAGAGCAAAGCTGTTACTGTCGCGCGTGTTGTCAAATAGATGAAGACTTTTTCTGAATTTGCTAGTTTTTTGTCTATTCGCATATTACATGCAAGTTGCAGTGGGTTGAGCTCTCAGAGCCACCGTACAAAGGAGACACCAACGACTGTATCCACAGTTTGATGGTCACATCATTTTATGTTAATGTAACGAATTAGTCAGGGATTGTAATTGCATCAATAGTGGGATTTCTGACCTTTGTGGCGGTTTTTAAACTAAAACTGATTTTTCTTACACCCCTGAATCTCAAGCAAAACTGATTTTGTTCCAGGTTATTTTCAGGATAACATAGTACAACTCAAAGGAAAATATTAGGATAATAACCAGGTTTTGAGAGAAAACTGTCAAAATATTCAGAATAAATATTATGTGAATAAAGAACAAAAGTACACCACTTGGAAATTCTTTTTCATATACATATTTTTACAGCTCCATGGTCTTTTTTCTTTTGAGAAAAAAAGTTATACAACTATTTAAGTATATAGTCAGTAAAGGTTTTTACAAGTAAAGATTTCATTTTATACTTTATAAGTGACGCTGTGCCATAAACATTAATCTATGTGTTTATTCTCAGTCCTGCAAATATTGTCTGTTTTTCATTTACATGTCTTTGTCAGATTGTTGAACAGCCCAGACGTCCGTTAAACATTAATTACATTCAGACACATTAATTCTACATAAAACAGCAGTCCAAGACTACGTGAAATTAATTAGTACAAATGAAACCGGAAATTTTTTTTTGGACTGCGTTCCTGCTCAGCTCAGACTGTTACTTGTGGTTTTAACTTATTTAGATTTTTTTTTTTTAATTATATATCAGTTTTAGCATGTTACTGGAATTACAGAATAAAAATCAAACATGATCCGTTCTTGCAAATTAATCTCCGTGTTTTATTAGTATTTACCCAAAGGCTGCCCGCCCTCACTGAATGCATACAGTTAATTACATTTTTATTGAACAGTAATGTAGCGGCTACTGGACCCTAAACGTACGAGCCGCTGGGAGGCCGAGGTTGGACATCGATTGCTGTTTGTCCGACACGCTGTCATAAGATTCGCTGAGATCAACACTTAAGTTTAACGATGTTGATTTAAGAAACAAAACAACTTATTGTGATGTGCACGAAAAGGAAAGGGAAAAATAATCAAGGTGGTAAAACAGCGGTCAACCAAAAATAGGGCCACCCACCCACTCCTCTCTCCGTGACCAAAAACAGCAGTGCAGGTGAACTCGTGAATATATGACCTTTCTGTCACTGCTCATTTCACCAAAATAAACCATCAGAAAAATACACCATTAAATTTATCCCAATGAATCTATTGGTGGCTCCTCCAAGTAACAACGGAACCCAAAAACTCAGCGTGGACCCAGAAGAATGTGTCGTTTACAGCAGAGATGTGTCGGTCACACTCAGGACAGATGGAGAGGCCGAGCTCCCTCGGAGGGCTTGGTGACGTAGAACGTCGGGGTCCCACTGTATCTCTCCTGTTGACAAATCAAACGTATGAAAACACACACACGCAGACGCAGACAGAGAGACAGATAGATGTGTGTGGTGTTGGAAGATGATTTTGTTTAATAACGTAGTTGTAGAAGTCGTTCTTGGGCCGAGAAACATAATTTAATCTACATTTTATACATTATCTTTAGGCCGTAGACTACCATTCAGACTGCTTGTCCTGTGTTAACACACGGTATCAGTAGATGGTAGCGGACTAAAGACAGAACATGGAGCCCGATCTGGTCATTCAGGCTCAACTAGTCAGATTAGAAAAGTCAAACCTACAGAGAAATGCTGCTTTTGGTTGTTATGGCAACGTACAAAGCTACAGTTGGCATTAGTGGAAGTTTGTGCTGGATAAGTGTTTCTTTATGTCTGCTTTCATTTCATTGTTTTATTTCTCTGGTTTTAGATTTGTCATTCTTCCTTTTGAGAAAGTTGGTTTGTGTCTAGATTGAAAGGAAACTCATCCCAGAGCCAAAGGACGAAGACTGACATCCATTATTCATTCCGTGTTCCCCATTTTACAACAAGGCAGTTCACAAATGGAAGGATCATTTCATGTCTCGGAGGAAGGAGGTTCAGTGACGGAGCTGGAGGAAAGAGACACCGGCCGCCTCTCCTCTTTGACCAGCGTGTTTTCCTTTACTTCCTCCACGCTAAGATTACACTTGTTCCATAACTCGTGACTTCTTCTATGATTCAAGGACAGATGGACAAACTAAAGCTCCTTTACGCCTCACGTGTAGTGATTATCCTGTTTCTACCTCTTCAGACAGACACCACGTTCTGTTGTAGTGTTAGCAATGTGAGGAAACATTAAGGATGAACAGACATCTAAAGACGAGACAAAAACCTCCAAACACCAGGAAACAAAGTCGGAGTCAGCGCGTTGTGTCGTGGTGTCCGATCTGAAACCTGTAAGACGACGATGGAAGCTCAGCGCCTCCTTCGGAACATTTTCTGTGGATCTTTTTTATTCCACTCTGTGTCCTCCTTCCTGCAGGAGTCACCAGGAGTTAAACGTCACTAAAAGTCCTCCATGTTGTCGTGTCACACAGGACGACTGCAGCATTTTACCACCGGTATCAGCTCAGGCATCATTACTGAACTAAAAATCAGTTGAAGGACTTTTTCGACAGCAGCTTCGTTTGTCGTCTCGTTCAGACAAGATTTGTGCGACACCTTAGTTTAAAAGTCTCCACGCTGAATAAAGACACATCACGCCACACTTGCTGCCGTGTTCAGGGACCAAATATTCAGCGTCCTCGCGAGCATTTTCCAGCTCCGGCTGCTTTTCTCCATCGCTGTGCTACATTCTTCTTCTTCTGCTTCCTTTTCCACGTGTTGTCGTTTGACACAGCTGGCTTACATTTAAGTGGGAACGCGGATGTTCTGCACTTGTAAATTTAAAAGAGCAATTTGAAGAACACTCCAGCACTGTGGAGTCCTGCTTTGTTAAATGGTCTAAAGCGCTTTTTTCCAAAGTGTTCCACAATTTTTGCCTCGCATTCACCCGCCCATTCACCCGTTCACCCATTCATCCGTTCACCCGTTCACCCATTCACACGCCGACATTGTCGGGAGCGGGAGATTGAACCCTTTGATCTCTCGGTGATCACCCTTACCCCCTAAGCCACGCCACCCCAGGCCGCTTTCTTCTGGCTTTGAGACTCGGGTTTTTCATCTCAGCCCTTCACAAGCCGAAGCGAAGTACAGTTAAGAACTTCCACGGAGTCAGGAGTCACCAAATCCACCTGGAAACCTTCAGCCAGAGCCAACTTCAGCAACTCTTCCATGAAACCCTGCGTGTCAGCGATTTCCCGGTGGGTTTGTTGTGCGCTCTCAGCGTCGTCCGACTGAGGCGGTCCGACCTCGGGGTCAGAGACCGTCAGCTCCTTGTAGCGCTGCTTGTCGTACTGGTCTTGCGGCAGCTCGTCGGGCCTGGGTACCCAGTACAGTTTCAGTCTATTCTGCTTGAGGGTGCAGGGACGGGGGCTCGCCAGACCCTGCGATGTTCTGTAAGAAAATCGTTCGCAAAGCAGCGCCAGGAAGCCTCGCCAGGTACAAAAGAGGTCAACGGTGAAGGCTCGCACAGAGCACGTGCGGAGCTCGTAGTTTTCGGGCCCACGGCGCAAGTTAAAGTGAAGAACACGGACCTGGAAGAAGACGGAACAATATCCTGACCACATGTTCTGCAGAACAGACACCATTAAAGACCTGCAACATCTAAACCAATACGGTCTCAGCAGCAAAGACCTAAAAGCCTGAAGTGAAGGCCGACAATTTCACCATTTTTGAGTTTTTCACATTGTTTGTTTTTTACAAGTTGAAGGGTTTTGGAGATATTTGGTATTATTTTGTTAGTCCTTAGTCCTTTGTGTGCACAATCCTCCACTGAACCTAAATTTATGGATTTCGGAGGACGTTTAGCTTTTGTTGTGACCTTCATGACTACTATCTTTGCTCTGATGAACACAGAGCAGCATGATTGGACATCATTCAGAGGACCGTGGATCTGTTGAGTAAATGCCAAATATCTCAGAAACACCACAACAGACCCAAAAATCTGTTCTCTAATTCAGACTTAGAAATGCTGAAAACTGTGCTCTTTTGTAAAGTGCATCAATATCCCTTTGGAGCCGAAATCTGCTTGTTAAAAAACTTTCTGAACATATTTTAAAGAAACACGTAGGGCAGGAAGGGAACGATCTAAAGGGTTTGAATGTGGGTTGATCCAATATGACATACTGGCTGTTCTTTTAACAATACAGCAGGGAGATCTGGGCCACAAAATCATGACAAAGATAAAAATGGGATACATCCTTCGTCCTGAGTCACACGATGTTGTGGACCCCAAACGTACAAATATTCTGCCATATTCACACGCAGCCGAGAAACACGTACAACAATAACCAATCAGTGGACGGGGAAAAACTGCTCCGTAATGATCGTGTCAGAGCTGAACTCCAACGCCTCCGTGCAACCACCGTACCTCGCTGTTCACGTGGACCATCAGCATGGCTCCTAGGGGCCCCCCTCTCAGGCTGAGCGGCACAGATGCCTCGTAGCGACGAATCTCTTCCAGCAGGGGGCATATCTGGAAGAAATCTGCCTCCCGTCGGAGCAAAGCCAGCTCTGAAAAGCCGCTGGGTAAATCCAGGCAGCTGGAGCGCAGGTAATTGAGAATGTACCTGAACACCTTCCCGTCTCGGTCGATGAAAACGTTTCCCTGTTTGTCCCTGAGCGCCGGGATCTGTCCGGTGAACATGGCGCCGAGCATGGAGTCCCGGCAACGCGTCAGGGTGTCCAAAGTGGTGGTGTAAATTTGTCCCCCGACGTTCAGCGACACCGGGTCCTGCAGGGAAGACCTGTTGCTGTTACCGTCCGCCGAGTTGAGGTTCAGCATCTTGGATGCGAAGGGAAGGGAAAGACGGCTCTTAGGGCGAATCCTTCTCCGACGAGGACTTGGATTTTTCTGCACTGCTGAGGAATGCTGCGCACTGAGGGATTGGCAAGTTTGAAGTGTGTCTTTTGTTTCCCAGAAAGACTCGTCTCTTTTGACGCTCTGCGGGCCTCAGCGGTAGCCGGTACACGGACGAGTTAGCAAAGATGTGAGGAAATCTGCCACAGCCAGAGATTTATAAAACCCATTTCAGGCCCGCGATGAACTGGGAAGTTAACATTCCTGTTTATGTCTCTGAGCGGTGTCGGCTTCAGGCAGACCGCATGAAGAGGCAGCCAGGGCCACGGTGACCAGACCAGCATGCTAATAATGAGACAGAGCTGGCTCCATCGCCGCGAAGAACGGCTTTATTCTCCACACACACACACACCCCCTCCCACACACACACACACACACACACAGGAGCTGTCTGGGCAAGACACAAGGGACTTGGTGAAATGCCTCTCCGAGACACCATCGGGCTGAAAAGTGTTTTTATGCTGTGAACAAATGAACGATGAGCTCAGACATCGTTTGACGTCAACATACAAACATGTCCAGAAACATACAAACTGTTATGTAAACAGACGAGGTAACCCTCAGGTGACACTGGTGGCAAAAATCTTTTTCTTTTCAACATCTCATGTGCACCAGCGAAGGCCTTCATAATAATGAAGACAAAAAATTCATGGTGCGATATTTAACTGACAGTATCGAAATGACCTCAAGTATTCAGCAAAATCTGCTATTGTGTTGTTTTGTTCTGTTCTCCATCTTTCATTATTGTACTTTATGTTTACAAGGCAAGGTTTTAGTTAACAGATAGATAATGTTAATGGTGGCTCCTTTGGTTAAATAACGGTAGATAGATAGATAGATAGATAGAGTCTGTCCGTATGAGCCCTCTCCTAGGAGAGACTTCCTCTGGGTAAGGACAGTAAATATCCCCCTTCCTATCCGTTCCATTTGTTCAGTGATACAGCACTGCTCAGTCTGAGTCACTCTGAGCTTTGGCCTTTATTTCAGTCCCCTTTATCATCCAGCCTCTCTGTTTATACTGATCACTTATTTTAAGACCCATCCAAAAAAAAAAAAAAATCGATCCAACACACCAATGAGGAAACAAACAAAAAACTGTGGTAACAAACATTTATGAGTGAGGGAATGAAGTCGTGTGAAGCAATTTTCTCCTGAAAGTTTGAAGTTTGATCTACTTTATGAATTATGTCCATGCTGTCTACACAATGTGTGTGTGTCTGTGTGCATGTGTGTGTGTGTTTGTGTGTCTGTGTTGACCTTTATGTGCAGCATGGCCCGGTCCGTGGCGTGGGCTTTCAGTAGAGTCACCGTGCATCCACCAAATCCTCCACCTGTCATCCTGCTGCCAAACACACCATCGACCTCCAACGCTGCAGACACCAACTCATCCAACTCACTACAGCTCACCTCAAAGAGGTCTCTGAGAGAGAGAGAGAGAGAGAGAGAGAGAGAGAGAGAGAGATGGGAGGGAACGGGGGAGAGAGGGGGAAGAAAGGGAGAAAAAGAAGGAGGGGAGGGAGGGATGAAAGAGTGAGAGCGCAGGAGAAAGAGAGTTCTGTACTGTCGTGTCCTGTATTGTCCTGCCTTGTATTGTCTCATCTTGTTCTGTTGTGTCTTGCCTCGTCCTGTAATGTCCTGTCCTGTCTTGTCTTGTGTCATTTTGTCCTGTCTTGTATTGTCTCGTCCTGTCTTTTATTGTCCTGTCTTGTATCGTCCTGTATTTTATTGTCCTGTCTTGTATCGTCCTGTATTGTCTCGTCCTGTCTTGTCTCATCCTTTCCTGTTCTGTCTAGTCTCGTCCTATCTTGTCCTATCTTGTATTGTCTCGTCCTATCTTGTCCTGTCCTGTATTGTCTCGTCCTATATTGTATCGTCTTGTTCTGTCTAGTCTCATCCTGTCTTGTATTGTCCTGTCCTGTAATGTCCTGTATTGTCTCGTCCTATCTTGTCCAGTCCTGTATTGTCTCGTCCTATATTGTATCGTGTTGTCCTGTCTTGTCTCATCCTTTCCTGTTCTGTCTAGTCTCATCCTGTCTTGTATTGTCTCGTCCTATCTTGTCCAGTCCTGTATTGTCTCGTCCTATATTGTATCGTGTTGTCTTGTCTTGTCTCATCCTTTCCTGTCCTGTCTAGTCTCGTCCCGTCTGGTCCTGTCCTCTATTGTCTCGTCTTATCTTGCCCTGTCCTGTATCGTCTCCTCTCGTCTCGTCCTGTCGGTGTCTTCAGTACCTGAGTGAGTTGTGGCTCTCCACCATCAGTTTACCAAACTCTTCGTACGCTCCTTTCTTCAGAGCGTCTGCAGCCTGGACCGTTCTTTCTATCTCCTCTATCACATGACGAGCTCGTCGATACGTCACGTCGTCCAGCCGCTCCCTTGACTCTGAAGAAGTGGAAAAGGTGAACATCCAACAGCAACTAAGGACCGTTGTCATATTTCATCCATTTTAAATCATTTCCAGGTCTAAAAGACACTTTTTAAAATTCCATCTCTGCTAGGATGTACAGATTGCAGAATCTCTTCCACAGGACGAGGTGGTACGGGGTCATTCAGGATTCCGTGGTAAAACCTCCGTCTTACCGTCTAGGTCCTTGATGGTTGCATCCCTGAGACTGTTTTTGCCCAAGATGAAGGCAGCCTGTTCGCACTGTTTGCGTCTCGTGGGGTACTCGCTGCCGGTCAGAGCATGCTTCACGTTGGTGTTGGTGATGAGAATCACCAGGTCGGAATCTGAGAGGGGAACCGGCGTGGCCAACAGGGACCTAGGACGGAAAACGAAGGACAGTTCTTCATGTTGCTAGCATGGTTTAAAAAGACAACAAGACAAGTCAGAGGGACAACAAGACAAGGACAGACGGATATCAAGACAACAAGACAAGGACAGAAAGACAACAAGACAAGGACAGAAAGACATCAAGACAACAAGACAAGGGGGACAACAAGACAAGGACAGAAAGACCTCAAGACAAGGACAGAGGGACAACAAGACAAGGACAAACAGACATCAAGACAAGGACAGAGAGACAGCCAGACAAGGACAGAGGAACATCAAGACAAGGACAGACAGACTACAAGACAAGGACAGACAGACATCAAGACAAGGACACAGGGACAACAAGACAAGGACAAACAGACATCAAGACGAGGACAGACAGACTACAAGACGAGGACAGACAGACTACAAGACAAGGACAGACAGACATCAAGACCAGAAATGGTCAATGGGCTGCATTCTATAATGCTTTCCTTGTCTGGGACAACTCAAAGCTCTTTACAATGTTTGCCTGACATTCACTCATTCATTAACCCGTTCATTAACCCGTTCATTCACTCATTCATTCACCCGTTCATTCACCCATTCACACACCGACAGCAGATGGAACCACACACGGCCTACTTGCTTGTCTGGAGCAATTCGGGGTCAGGGTCTTG
>OMNV01026996.1:0-11176 GCA_900303265.1 Brotula barbata | reverse complement strand
GGGTGGGGGAGGGGGTCCTTTCCACACTGGAAATGAAGCAGTCGGGAACATGAGCAGAGTCGTCTTCATCTGGTACACTTTCATTCATCGGCTATCATCTTTTTCTGTCATTCAGAGGTTAAAAGGACAAATATGAACACTTTAAAGTCATAGTCAAATTTCCCATCAGTACTGAAAGTGCACCTACAGTATCATATACAGCTGATGCTCGCAGCCATGCCGTATTACGCAATGACCTAAACACAACCGGAAAGCAGTGGCGGTTTCTTGATGAGTACAGAATGCTTTGGGAGACATATTGGGTACAGTGTATGTATGAAAATCCAGTTTAAGAGCACATAGACACCGTCTCAAGCTACTTCAGTGTCCATAAACCTGGGCCGTAGTGCGGACTGCTGGCTGTTTTCAAAGTCACATTTGAATAAACATGATGGCACCTTTCTTTGTAGATAAATAATTACATTCACAGCCAGTCCCAGCCTAAGACTTCATCATTCTAAAGTGAATAACTAAGACCAGTTTCCGAACCATTACCGGGCATTTCCAGCCAAGCGTGACAAAACAATACTCCAAGGAGATGAGTACGATGTGTAATCTGGACCGTCCCAGGAAATTCATTGGTGGGATTTCTGAGGAACTTTATTCAAACCCAAACATGATGGGGGGAAAATCAGGAGAGAAGTGGGAGGAGGTACACAAAACAAAACAAAAAAAACAACAGAGGAACACGAGTAGCAAGCTTCTTTGATTGCGCTAAAGCAGCAGCGTCGGAAAATCGGGAACAAAAGTGACGAGGAAAAGGGGTGAAATAAAAATGAAGCGACTCTAAGAGAAAGGATAGTGCTCGTTTTCAGAATATTAATACAAACATTTTAAGCTTACAAAAACGAGAAAGGCTTGCGAACCCCAGAGTGATCATGCCGTTGTGGTTTTGTAGTGTGGTCAACTAAGGCAGGCAAGCATGCTTTTCTTTTTCTTTTTTTTTTCTTTTTTAGAGCTACACGACTGGTCACAGCACCTGCGGGAGGATTCCATCTCATCCTCAGTCTACTCCAACCGAGTCCTACTGTTCACTGCTGATGCATTCACAATCCAACATGGCCTTCAGAGCCCCACGCCGGCAACTTCCATCCGTTACTGTATTGTTACTAAAGCTACCAAACCTGAATGTGAAGTAAAATCTTGAGGCAGTTCTGCGTTGACCCTCCTGAGGTTAATGGCCCATGAGACACGGGCACACATACACACCACAATATGGGGGCTTTGATTGAACTGTAAGGGGGCCTAAGACATACAGAAAATACACATTTAGTTACACAAATATTCCCTAACCGTACTGATATCTACCTGACTGGCAGATAGGTTTACACGTAAAACATTCGGTCTCATCAACAACCACATGTAAAAAAAAAACCCAAAACACACTCTTGTCATAAAACTCACTTTGAGATCTACTCAGTCATATAAGGGCGCGGAGGCGTCAAATCATTCCGTATCGTCATAAAATCAACCTCAAACACCATGCAAATCAACAATAACCCAGCCCAAATAACGCTTTACACGGATGCACGTTTAATCTAAGTGACCACGTTTTCTAACGCACACCTCTACCCCTCTACAGCACAGCGCTGCATCTTCATGTCTGACGTTAGCACCAAGTTTTCTTTCTTTTTCGTTACAAAAAAAAAAAAAAAAAACAGACACAGAAGACACACGACTGTTCTACGAAGCCCGGTGAGCTGTGATGTTCGCAGTAATTCATTTGTATTGGGTGACCTGAGTTGTGTAGTGAAGCTGCATGTGACCGTGAACGTGTGCGCTCCTCTCCCAAACAGTAGGCAAAAGCATGCTTGCATTAAGGTTCCTCTACGAGTGAAGAAAGAAGGCCTAAAAGTCTTCAAGTATTATACAGCTAGGCCTGTAAAAAGCCTCCGACACACAGTATTAGAACCCAGAAGAAACTCTGGGAAAGTTGAAGAGCAGTTATGTTAGTTTGCATGATTTCCCCCACAAATATATAATATATATTCATATGTATATAAATAAAAATTCAGTGCTGTAAAAACATCTCCAACTCCATAGGATCTGACCCAGTAGAAGGCCTAATATGTTCTAATCTTACTCTTCTCATGGCTAAAAGCTACTGCTGGAAGTATGTAAACTGTACTGGTTCTCCTGTGTTAATAGTCCTTCATTGAGAAAACAACACTGAGGAAGAGAAGACTTGTTAATATTTCAATTTTTCTCTCTTTTTTTGGTTTTACTGCACACAGACAAACATATCCTGTTGTGTTGATTATTTTTTTTCCGTTTTTTTGTGTGTTTTTTTTTTTGGTAGCAGCAAAGCACCAAGTGTGTGTCTGTGTGTGTTTTCTGTGTGTCATCGCTCCACAGTCTCTGTGCATGAGTGAGGGCGTGTACGTGTGTGTTGTGTGTGTGTGTGTGTGTGTGTGTGTCTGTGCTGTAAGGTCTATGTAGAGCACGGCTGCACATTGACGCCGCGGGCTGCGTGGGCTTGTAGATCGATGGCCTGGGCGGGCTGCTGTCCTGGCTGTGCGTTCATCAGTTTCAGGTTCCTCACACATCCTGTCATTCCTGATGAAAACTTCCCTCCTGTCAGAGCCGGCATGTCTGGAGCTCCCCCTGCATTACACACACACACACACACACACACACACACCAACAAAGAATTATTAACATTTAGTGACACTATTTACTTCCTGTTTTGGTGTTGAGGGGCTCCTTAAATCCACTGACCCAGGTACAGGTTGCCCTTGGTGTTAACCATGAGGCTGTTGCCTTTAGATTGTCCATGTACTGCTGCTCCGCTGTCTATCAGGATGTACCCATCCTTTCCAGTTCTGCAACACAAGCATACCATTATGAGACAAAAGTATGAAGGAAAATAGTTGGTCTGTATTAAAAATAGATATTTATCTAGTATGATATGATATGATCATATGTTTGAATCTGAGTATCGTTTTTCCAGACTCTCAGGTTTGAAGGTTTTGTTTCATGTGAGCTTATTTATTTTGTAATTAATGATGGTGATGTGACAGGCGTATAAACGAGGCAAAAAAGAATGAAAAAAACAACTGACTGACTGAATAAAGTCAGAAAAAAAGCAGAATTATGAGGAAAAAAGTCGGAAAAAATTCAGAGTTTAAAGATTCAAGTTAGAATTCTGATTCATTTTTTTTAAGGAATTTTTACTTTTTTCTTCATTCTGACTTTTTCTCTGAGATTAAAGTAAGAATTCTCTGAATTTTAAGATTAAAGCCAGAATTCTGATTTAAAAAAAACTCCTTTAAAAAGAAAAAAATCCACTTCCATACACACAGCAGTATTTGCTGAGTGTAATAATGAGTATTTGTGGAGTGTGATCATACCTGACTGCTGTGATCTTGTGCCACTGCCCGTCATTGATGGACTCTTGGGATACAATCGCTGCCTCTCCACTGCCCAGCTGGTAACTGGACATTTCAGAAATCATCGACATTACTACGATAATAACGTAAAATGAAACTACAATAACCATCTACAGCTGCTGAGCACGGTCATCATGACTGGGAACAGGTTGTCTATATTCACCTGAATACAAGGTGTCCATTTTGTAGACCGAGGCTAATGAAGTCCTGGCCTTTGCCTTGTTCTCCCACATCCTGCAAATCAAAATACTTGATTGGTAAAGGAGGGTAGGAGGAAGGTGTGCATCTGTGTACAGTGTGTAATGACGCTGTCAGCTATTATGCAGTCATTTTCTGAAGCACATTCGGCGTTAAAAAGACATAAAACACTCACTGAAAATAAACAGTAATGACAAAAAAGCCTTCATGCACACATTCCGAATCATGTGGTTCTCCAGATGCAACGTGGAGTGTCAACACATCCTTGTTGACATATTAAAACATACTAGATGAGGAGTGTCGTTGTGTTTGAGTGAATACCTTTTTAATAGCATGCACCTTTCGCACATTGCGTGTGCCAATGGTTTCCTGAGGAAAATGGAGGGCGAGTTAGAGAAGCAACATGCATTAACTTAATGGTGTCAGATGGAGCCAGGCTGCAAGCTGTCATGCCTAACAACGGCACGAGAAAATGAGTCAGTGTGCTAAGACAGTAAAACAATGAAATGAGACAGGATGGTGTAAAACACAAAGTATTATCAATGACATGTGAGTCCAAAACTCCAATGAATGTACTTTATGAGGTGATTACAGATTGTTTAGAGGATTATGGTGATAATTATGCGTGCTGAATGTCAGTGGCAGTGTTAGGTTGAGGGTGATGGAGGATATGAGTATTGTGTTCTGGGTCAAGGTCAAAGATAACGATTTGGCATCGGTCCTGAAGTCTTGTCTGGTCCCGCCGACGAAAAATCAGAACCAGGACCAGGACTTACCACTCCCTGCCACAGGATCAGGCCTTCAGAGGAGGCGGTGTTGATCTCCATTTCAATTGTCTCTGGGGCGCTGTGGGCACTAAAAAAGAAGAAGACATCCAGATATCTTATCTCAGTGGCATTAAGGAAATGAAAGAGTAAAATACACAAATGTGAAAACCGGAAAGTACCTCCTGGGGAAAACTGATTTAGGAAGGGCAACGTATCCGTCAGTGTGGAAATGAGCTGCATACTGATACGGTGAGTCTAGAAAAATGAAATACAAAACAAAGCAGCGGTTAAGTTCAGTTGCTAAAACTGTTATTTTGGTGCCCTCTAGTGGAGAGAGGGTGGAAGAAACCTGTTAAAGCAGGCTTGGAAAGACAATAAGAGGCAGTCCTCCATTACAAACAAAATACAGTACAACAAACAACTGCAAATTACAGACAAAGACCTAAATCCACCGGTGCAACCAAACCAGACTCCAGCTTGCAGACTCATTTCACAATCCTCAGCAACGTACTGTATGAGGAGTACACACTCTTCAAACACGAGTAAATCTCAGAAAATGACATGAAGAGGCAACTGGGGCAGCTCAATCATCGCTCCATGCACATATATCACAAATCTCAGATCACCCAAACAACCATCAGAGTGTGCTGTCAACAGGACCTGCAGTTAGTAACGGTGCAAACGCATGTACACGAAATACATTTAACGTTCCGACAGTTCTGTTCTGTGACAGGACAGGCTCAGAGGGGAAAACAAGTTGGGGGTTTTTTTGGTTGGAAGTTTTGAAGACAGACATGTTTTTATGATGTGGTGAGACAGGATTTGACATGATGACCAGGAAGAAGAAAAAATATGGGGAATTCTACATTTCTATGAAAAAGTACAGACAAAATGGATCCAAAAAAAAAAAGGAAACAAATGAGTTGATATTCAAAATTTCCCAATCTGTAACAATACCACCATTTACGTAAATGCAGAATTCCCCTCTCCTGACTTTCCGAAAGGCGGTAAGACACTCAGTCGTCCGTTGAGCACAGAGGTTTATTTGGTTTGTGTTTATGTGCACTTGTGTTAGGCAATGGACAAGTTTGGGTTGGTGTTGGAAGGGACGCGGGGGGGCCCCTCAAGGTGAGAAAGGCCCCTGTTAGTCACAGTCGTGTCAGGCAGACTGAATGCTAAGATACTGTACCATTTGCCCCGCTACCTTCCAATTTCCAGAGGGACTCGGGGAAGCTGGAGACCTGGCCTGTGTGTGTGGGATATAGCCATGAGAGTGAGAGCAGGGGGTAAGACACAGATTATCCAAACCAGGCTGAGCGATCCAAATAAGATACTGTATATAATCCAATGAGACAACATAAATATGACCAGAAAAACTTCACGTGGGCACTGTAAACAACAAAGTCTTTGTAAGTGTATACCACGATGACATCACAGCTACTCACAAAGAGACAACAAGTGGTTCTGCTGCTAGCTGACTGTCTGAAGAGCTGAAGACCACAAGTTCCCACATGCCGTACTATCTGTGCTTTGAGGTTAATCTAATATTCATACAAAATGATGTATTGCGGCGAGCACTTACTTTCTTCACAGTTCAGTCCCGTGTGGCCCGCAGCGCACTCACATTGGCCGTTGACGCAGCTGCCACCATTCTGGCACTGAAGGCTGCTCTGACACACGTCCTTAACCACTTCACAGCGCTCACCTGCAGGGTCACATACCGGTCACGCATCATGGGTCAGAGGACAGGGGATTAACGCAGATTATAAGAGCGTTGGGAGGGGAATTCCGAGCAGGTTTGGAACCGTGGACACTCACCTTCAAAGCCATCCTTACAGAGACACTGGTACTCGTACTCGGCGTTCGACATGCAGTGACCGTCATTCAGACATGGCCGGCGGTCACAGGGACTGCTGTCAACACATTTGCGGATCATTCTGCTTTCAACGAAGCTGTAGGACAGATCCACTTTCTTGTTGTTGATTAAAACCTGAGCAGGGGAAGAAGACGGGTTTAAACTCGCACGTAAAGAAACAATATTCAGTAACTTTCCCTCTTTTGTTAAGTAACTTTTCCTCCTTTCTCACCTCTCCTATACAGCCCTCAAACATTTCGCTGACGTTGGCAGCTTTAGGCAGGATGTCCATGTTGGGGACCCCTCCCAGGTACATCGCGGTGTGGATATTGAGGCCCTGGGCTTTCCCTGGAGAGGTCTTTCTCTCCACGGGGCCTTGGTCTACCCTCAGGTGGCCAGCCCTCTTGTTCCTCTCTGCCACAACCCTGTGCCACTGGCCCAAAGAGACTGGCTCCGGACTGACAAGGATTGCCTGCCCTGAAGAGCATCGGCCAAAATTGACTTTTACTTCATATGCATGGATTAAATCGAGGGCGAACCCGACTAAAATCAGCCATCTTTCCGTACATGCAGACACATCATTACGACGCCTGCGTGTAAAACATTTTTCAGAACGTGCAACAGATCTTCTTTACCTGTGCCGAGCTCATATCTGAACTCTACATGTCCGTCCACCATGGAGACGGCTATGAAGTCCTCCACCTTCATCTTCTTCCCGCCGCAGAAAAACATCACGCCGTCTCTCTCCAGCGGTTTGAACTCCAGCTCAACGCGCAGGTCATCGTGGATGTTGGTCAGGGGAGGATAAGCAATATATGACTCCTCTCCATCAAACAGTGGAGTGGTCACCAATTCCCCTGATGAAGATGAATCAGAAAGAAAATGCATCAGACTTTTGTATTAAAATCTCCACATTTTTAAAATTATTTTTACTGTCTTACCATCCATGCATTTGTGTCCAAACTTCCCAAGATGGCAGCGGCAGTCGTAGCCCAAACTATTCGGTCGGTTGATGCATGTGGCGTCTGGTCCACAGGCCTCTGCAGAGAATAAATATCACACAGACATAATGCACATTCAGTATCTTGTCATATTTATTTGCCAGCCATCATACGATGTTCACTAATATTGGTGATTGATTTGAGTTGTGTGTACAGTCCGTGGGTGTGTCACACGTACCTGAGTGACAGTGCAGGGAGGAGTGATGCTGACAGTTGCTGCCTGTGAATCCTCTGAGACAGGCGCACTTATACAAACTGGCATCTGAATCCACACACGTTCCTTCGTTCTGGGGGAAAAAAATAATTCAAAAAAACAAATTAAGAACAAAAATGATCATGTGACACATCACGAGGACGGATGTGCTGCTACTGACCTGGCAAGGATGATCTTTGCAGGTAGGACAGTTGGTGACACCAGTAGAGTTGCGTTCAAGATCTTTGAAGATGACCTCCTCACCCTGGATGATCAGCTGACGGATACACCCTGCAGAGCACCAATATCCAATATGGAATATGTATATTTTCTTATAGTTACATTATGCTAAACAGAGAATTACGACTTACCGACAAAGCCGGTCTTAATGCCAGCAGTTTTGGCGAGGAGCGTGTAGTTGGGGTAACCGCCGACATGCAGCTCCTCGTTCAAATCCAGACCCTGGAACTTGCCCTGAGAGGAGCAAATGTGCATTTAGGAGTTTAAGAACATAATCATTCTAAATAATATCTGTTTCTGAGTCTGCGTATTATTTTCAGCAGACTGACAGACTTACCTGTGAGCTGCCGTTAATGGGCTCCTCTCCGTCTACGATGATGTAACCCAGGGTGTGGTTGCGATAGAGTTCAACGGTGTGAAACTCTCCAAGTTTGATGGGGTTGGGGTCACGTATGGTGGCCATTCCAGAGCCCACATCAAACCTGACAGCGGAAACAACAGATGATGATCACCATCAACAAGGTTCATAGTATTTACTTGATGTGTAAGGATTTCTACCAACTGACCGGAACTCGACGCGGCCCCCAACAAGTCCTAGAGAGATAAAGTCAGCTCCTGTGGTCCTCCTCTGGCCGTTGTAGAGGATCATACCTAAAGAAGCAAAACAGGAGTGAACAATAGTGCCAAGATACGTCTCTAAAATATCCATCTTAATAAGTCAATCAAATCAATGCAATTATATCTATATCTATAGAAAACAGAATCTTACACACTGGTGATGTCATAACCTATTTTATAGAATTTCACAATGTCAAAGATCTGATTAAGACCACCATGATCACGGTCACAGATCAAATATGAGATTGACTTGTTACGATGGACATCGTTTTCAGTGGTGCCATATTCACACGAAACATGAACTCCTTAAAGCTCGACTGTAAAGCAGCATGCTATGGCGAGGCAAGAGTGAAGCCAACCAAAGCCAGGTGACGTCCTGCCATCTTATCTGAGCCTCACCGGGCGCTGGTTCAAAGGGTCACACCCACGCTAGCTGCCTGCTCTTTATGCTCACTACATGCCAGGAACACATGCGTCCATGAGTCACACAGGCAACATGTGGGGAAGAGCTCAGAGCTGCGACAGCCTGTTAACCTGCCCTCTATCTCTGCCATCTTACCGTTTACAGTAGGGTTATTACTGTATTATTACACAGTAAGAAGGATGCTGTATTTGTCTTACACATTTAAACAAATCAGTACGAGGTACTTTGCTCCAAGATGGTTGGGATCTACTGAAACAACAAACCCATGGGAAAGTTGCTATACGAAAATATATAAATCACAGGAAAAAGTACTATTTTCTGTGTGATTTTCATTTTTGTTCATGTCCATGTTGCTGTTCGGACCCCACACATCTGGCAACAATGTACATTATAACTATATAAAGCCCTTGTAAAAAATTCACTTTGACTTTGCTGGCAACATTTTCAATAAAAAACAAATAATAAATACAGTATAATCACTGTAAGAAATGTATAAGGATGCAATGCAATAGAAATAGTGAAGGCAGATTTATATACGCCTTATACACAGATACTAAGCTGTTATCAGGCGTGCACCATGTTGCATCTCTTTGACAGCAAACAGCTCTGAGTCAGATGCATTATGGGAAAGTCTAATGCAGCCAAAAAGCAACATCAGTCTTGAGACACTGAGGTTCTCAAGCACTGAGACTCACCAGCGTACAATATGAGACCTTCCCACCACGTGAAGGGAAAGGGGACAAAAGACGCAGTGAAATTATACAGAGGGAAATATTACAAAACACTTCAATTATGAAATACAAAATATATGAGACAAAACATGACAGAATAAAACTCGGACTTGTGTTTGTTATTCCTTACCGTCAACATTGTCCGGTCTAAAGGTGATCTTGATGCTGAAAGTCTTATAGGCGTTCTTGATGGTGGGCAGGGTCAAATATGACAAAGGCGCTTGAGCGAAATATGGCATCACTCTCTCTGAAAAAACACAAGATTTCATATTTAGAGACAAACATCTCTTCAAGTCACGGAACAAAACATTTGTGTGATAAATAGGTAAGACCAAGCCAGTTAAGAGCTTTATAAATAAATATAAAATCAATTCTGAAGCCGTCAGGTATCCAGTGCAGAGACTTTCAGATTGGTGTGTGTGTTTACTATCATAGATTCCACGCCCACAGACTAACCGTGAACCTGGAGTGTCGTGAAGGCCTCCACTTTGCCCTGTTTGTTGGATGCGGTGCATACATACGTCCCAGAATCGTCATGGGTTACGTGAGGGACCGTCAGCACGTTGGCTTCCTGGAAACACTTGGGCGCAAGCTCACCTTCCAGCTAGACACAGAAAAATACAGATACACACACACACACACACACTTCAGCAGCTGTTTCTTCATTTGTTTGCCTTATTTGCCACAGTGTTGAAAGCACCATTGTTCAATATTTCCCTTAATGTTCATTTTGTTAAGACTTATTTGACAGTGGTGGTACAGAGAGCTGCTTGTTTATTGAATTCCACTAATGCTGAAATCTCGGTTACCTTGGACCATTTGATCTGAGGTACTGGATATCCTGAAGCCACACAAGGCAGGCTGGCATCAGACCCCACTGTTACCTCCTTAGTTTCTGGCAGTGAAGCAATTTGAGGAAGAGCTGTACAAACCGGTAAAGACACTAAGTGAGGACAGCTGAATTGCCAGTATAATACTTCAACAAGATGAGAGCTTGAGTCTAAGTGTGTTTGGGAATTTGTTGCACACAGCTGCTTTGTTTTGTCTTGGGACACTCACACTGGACATTTAGGACCACCTGAGACTGGACAGAGCCGACATCATTGGTGGCGGTACAGCGATACTGCCCGGCGTCTGCCTCTGACACCTGCTCGATCTTCAGCATGCCTCCCTTCACCATGATGTGTGCGGGCAGTGACCCGCCGACCTTACTCCACCTCACCGTGGGCTCCGGATCACCGACAGCATGGCACTCAAACTCCACCGAGTTCCCGATCATCACCGTCTGTACTGATGTGCGCACGTTGATCATCACCTTTGGCAGGGCTGGAGGCAGAAACATTGGAATAGAATAGAATAGAATAGAATAGAATAGAATAGAGCATAATAGAACAGAATAGAATAGAATAGAATAGAAAAATTAGAATAAACGTAGGAATTGTATTTGGGAGCAGTTTATATATTTGGAATGGGGTTTCTCAAACTGTGGTCTGTACCAGATGACACTGGAAACTTTACAAAGAATCAAAATAATTGATTCTTCCATAATTACATTATTATGGAAATAATGTAAGCCTGGAAAATTACTCAATAAAATAGGTTTATTTGGAATTTGATTATCTTTAAAGGGTTACTGCAGTAATTTTATAAGCTTTTTGAAGGGGAGATTATATTCAAAATAGGTCATTGACAGGACAGAACAGGGTTCCACAAGGACCCAT
>OMNV01026993.1:0-15160 GCA_900303265.1 Brotula barbata | reverse complement strand
GTGATTGTTGTACATTGTGTGATTGTTGTATTTCATGTGATTATTGCATTTTGTGACTTTTGTGTTTTGCGTGACTGCTGTATTTTGCCTGACTGTAGCGTTTGGTGTAACTTATAGCATTTTATGTGATTGTTGTATTTTGCCTGATTGTTGTATTCTGTGCGATTGTTGTCTTTTGTCTGATTGTTGTATTCTGTGTGATTGTTGTATTTTGTTGATTGTTATATTCTGTGCGATTGTTGCATTTTGTTGATTGTTGTATTCTGTGCGATTGTTGTATTTTGTCTGACTAATGCATTTTCTGTGACTGTCACTCTGCCTTATCGATTTTGCTCTGATTGAGGAACATTATAGTCTTTTTTTTATGTGTATGATTTTTCAGGCTTTTCTGCTTTGTTGGACACAGTAGAAGAGAGACAGGAAGGAGCGGCCAGATGTGTATCCATAAACACGCTCATCATCTACAGGGGCTCAATGAATACAACACTTTTGTTGAAATTTGAGCATATAGTATTTTTTTTTCACGACGGTATAAAAAAATTGTCTCAGTACCAGAATGTGTTGTAAAAGTCTAAAATTTGAACATTATCTAATTTTCTTCTGTGCCACATCCTTAAACGGGAAAAGGCTGACGGCATCCCGTGTGCAAATTCAGAATTACATCAGACGTTTGAGCTCAACTAAAAATATATATTTGCAGTCGTCCAAAACAGTAATTTCACTGAAACACGTACGATTTTACTTTCATATTACCCAGAATTTATAAAAAAAAAACAAAAAACACTTCAGCATAGTTGTCAGTTTCCACAGAGGTGTTAAATCTCACGTCAGTCAATTCTGTAACCACACTCTGGATGCTTATCAGTGCTTAAAATATGTTCCCTGCAACGTCTGAATCGTTGCTTTATGTTTTACCTTCCCAAGTAATACCCATAAAATATGAATTGAGGTAATTATGTGAATTGTTTTGTTTTTAAAGTCGCAGATCTCACAGAAAGTTTGCCAGTTATAAGTATGAGCAGGAAGTCATTTACGTCAACGTTCCCATACTATAAGAAACCATTTTTCCTCGCCGTTATGCACATAAGTCAGTCACTGTTGTATAGATATGGGAAATGATAAAACCCTCCAGATCCTCCTTTATACGTAAACATCTGTTCTAGTCAGTGGTTTTGTGCTGTATCTAATTCAAAATCGGACTTTAAACCAACTCAAACAACGTCAAAAGCTATTCTTCCGTCGTGTTTTCCTGCTATTAAAAAGGTCTACGCCGGACAAATGAAAAGTAAAAACTAAGACATATTTGTGATATACATTTTTCTGAACTGTCTTCGGTGAGTTACAGCTAACAAAAAGTCCATCCTAAACATCCTAAAAGCCTAAACTCTATCACTTTGCGCCCCATTTCTCACTTTGTGCCGAGATCATGTGCGATCTAAACAGTAAAAAATAGTAAAATGTAAAATAGATCATCTTACATGGTGCCCTTTATCTTAAAAACTCCCCCATCTGTGAATAAACTGGCCCTCTCCATTCACGACCAGGGTTTATTTTAATGACGCACTATGTCGCCTCTCCTCCTCGGTGTTTACAGGCCACATGGAACTCCGTGAACTCGGCGATATCGTGCACAATATGGCACATTTACCTTAAATGTCCCTTTAATCCCATAATCCTCTGCGCACAGACTCGCTACCTTTCTGTTATATTTTGGCCATCGTGTCACCGTGGAGCACATATTGACATATTCGTTGTAGGAAACATATTCCGACAGAATCGCGCGAAAAGTTTTTTGCGAACGAACCGTGGTACTCGGAGCGTGAAGTGCTTTGCCGTTTGGTTATCAAGCACATCAATAATGAAGAAAGAGGTTTGGGAATGTGAGAGTTTGTTTTGATAGTGCTTTAATAATTTGGTGACTGCAGGATTAGACTGTGTTATCGCTGTTATTTGCTTTGTAATTATCCCTCGGTGCTCCGTCAGCTCCGTTCATTTATTGGAAAGATTTCATGAGAACTGGTTGAGAAACGGCAGAGAACAGGTAACTGTTATGGAGCCGAATAAAGACAGCAGAGACGGACAATATCAAACATTAGAATAAACTTGAGCTAGGTTACATAAAACAGTAAACTAATTATGATTATTATAGTTAACACGCTGATAGTATCGTTTATACTTAATAACAGAGGAGTTTCTGATCACTGACTTTAGACATATAAACATTACTTCCTGTTGTAAACACATGTTACTGTTTTTAACCTCGTAACCATTAATGTAAGTACTAATAGCCCTATATTCACAAACACTAAAGTTTCATTTTAAATGATAATGAAATTGCCAACGTTTCCAAATAAAGTGCATTCTGGGTATATAGAGAGCATTCTGGGTATATAGAGAGCATTCTGGGTATATAGAGAGCATTCTGGGTACATAGAGAGCATTCTGGGTATATAGAGAGCATTCTGGGTACATAGAGAGCATTCTGGGTATATATAGAGCATTCTGGGTACATAGAGAGCATTCTGGGTATATAAGGAGCATTCTGGGTATATAGGGAGCATTCTGGGTATATAGAGTGCATTCTGGGAATATAGAGTGCATTATGGGGATACAGGTGCATTATGGGGATACAGGGTGCATTATGGGGATATAGGGTGCAGTATGGGGATACAATGTGCATTCCATGAATATAGAGAGCATTCTGGGTACATAGAGAGCATTCTGGGTATAGAGCGTGCTCTACGGGGATATATCGTGCATGCTTGGGATACAGGGTGCATTCAGGGGATATAGAATGCGTTCTGGTGATGTAGATTGAATTCTGGCAAGACAGAGTGCATTATGGGGATATATCGTGCATGCTTGAGATACAGGGTGCATTCAGGGGATACAGAATGCGTTCTGGTGATGTAGATTGAATTCTGGCAAGACAGAGTGCATTAAGGGGATATAGAGTGCATTCTGTGGATGTAAGGTGCATTCCGGGGATATAGACTGCAAAATGTGGATATAGGGTGCATTCTGGGTATACAGAGTCCACTCTGGGGACACAGCATGCCTTCTGGGGATACAGAGTGCCTTCTGGGGATATAGAATGTGTTCTGCGGAAATCTGTTTAAAATGATAGCCAACACATAACTAAGAGAAATTTAAGGAAAATCAAAAATGTCACAGCAAAGTAAAGGTTATTGTAATGGATTTTAGGTGGATGGATGTTTTTTTATTTGTACTTTCCCTGCAAATTATGAGATTATTTTGCATTTCATACATGTTGTGCTCAATTAATATCAAGTCACTAATGTGAAAATTGGCCATTACGTGTTGCCAAAACAGAAACTGTTTATCCTAAAGTGCATTCAAATACCAATTAATGTCCAAGTGTTAAAGGGGGTACAGTTGTAGTTCTTATCACCAGCACAAATTAACCCTTGTTGCTATGCATAGTGGCCTTTATATCACACAAAGGCCTTTTTCACATGCTGCTATTGTGTAAAAGTAAAACAGCCCAGGACCAATAAATTGATTTTAATGTGCAAAATTAGCTTAAATAACAAAACAGGTACAAAATCAGACTACATCAACATCAACAAAATGTCATTAACAAGTTCAAATTTGACCTCACCCAGGTTGTGGTGTAACGAAGCGCGCTCTGCATGCAAATTATGACAACGACGTCGGTGTGGCCCCGCTGAACGTATTGTGTTTTTAAATGAAAAACGTATTGTCGGTCCATTATCAGCCTCTGAATGATATTTCCTGCATTTAATGGGGAGACTGGGAAACGACTGAGCGAAGGCATTTTCCCACTCAGCCATGTGACTACACTTTGTGTTCAGCCCGGACCGTAAGTCAACATCAAAAGAGAGTTCCCCAATTCCTTATCTACCACAGGCAGCAGGACTATTATTTACTGAATAGTCACAGCTGTCCTTCCCCATTTAATGACATTTGTTATTTCCATTCCTCTCCAAATAGTTTTGTCTTCACGTTTCGTACAGGAAGAGCAGACGAGAACCGACTTCCTGTCCGCTCAAGCCGTGCCAATCGCTCGCTAAAACGCGCCGCATCGCCAAGAGGTTAAATTGGTACTTTTCAAACTCGCTGGTTTTTGCATTTCACCTTATGCCAACGAAAAAACCACCGCTTCCCGTCTACTTCCTCGAACATATCGTACCCTAACTTTTATTTTTGGACGCTGGAAGTGAAAGTGCACGTTCAGCGCAAAGAGACACAAACGGATGAACATGAAAAGGAATTTAGATAACCGTCTGAATATTGGATGTACAATTACAGACAGAGCATTAAAACGATTAGAGAAAATGCATCCGCTGTCGTTTTTTCGTGAAATCGTGCTGAAATATTGATATCACGCCAACACTGGTAATCTTTTATGGGCTTTCCATAAAGTGTGATACCATCAAGATTGCTTACACGTGGGGTTTGGGATAAACTTTGGATTTCTGGATTAGTTTTGACATTAGGAGTGTTAAAATGCTTGATTTCTGGATTAAATTGTTTACCCGTTCCAAAAGAGGATGATACGTTCATGGCGTGCACTGGCGTGGTAGAAGTGGCATTAAAGGCTTAGTAAATTTGCTCAGAAAAGACCAAATTAATGACCATCGCTCAGACTGAGACCTTTTTTCATTTACAGTACATTAAAGGGATTTAGCGGGAATATGCATATTGATTAAAAGTACTGTACATTCAGGGCTTGAGCTCCGTACGGCGCAGCTTGTATCATGTGGATTCGGCACAATAATCTGACATAAGATTTGTGGTGCCACCCCCCTCCCAGCGGGTCTTTGTATGAGCGATGTGTCTAGGATCTCTGTAGATGAGACTGACCTTCATCTTAAACAGATCAAGCTGCGTTATTGTCAGCGAGAGAAGTAAGTCATCGCTAAAAGGCTCGTGGGAAGACGAGAGAAAAACAACGTGATCAAGGATTCACGGTTTTCACCAACGTAAGGAGCGGTAGGGCTGCGCGGGGACAAACGGGGAAGTGTGAGAAGTTGTTGGATGATGCAAGAAACGGGAGATAAAGGAGAGCGGAGTTTTGTTTTGTGTCTGCTGCAATTAGAGCTCGATGCTAAAATACGGGGGATTTTAGTGTGAGTGTCAAACTTAAAGAGAGAGAGAAAAAAAATGGTGAGTATGAAAAAGAAAAACGATAAAACAATACACACACATTTCAGTAATCAAATAATAATAATAATAATAATATCTTTGCTCGATCATATTAACCACTTTTAACAGAATCCAAAATCTTGACGTCAGAGCAATACACTCAATTCCCCAAGCAGAATAAGTAAACACACGAAGCTTCGCTCTACTGGGACAAGGGTGTCGATTGACCTCTCACCCTCAACAATCGGACCCTATCTGACAGAATTATGAGTTTTATAATCATATATAATAGTAAACATGTGTGTATTCTTCTACATGCAAATCACACAAATATGTTATATGTTAGATGCTAAATAAACAGCTTCATATTTCATTGATTATTATTATTGTTGTTATTTATTTATTTGCCATTTAGCACTATTTTGTTGTTGTGTGTGTGTGTGTGTGTTACATATTCATATATTTTATTTTAGATTATATTGTGTCATATTATGTTACATTGCTCTATATATTCTATTTTAGTTGTTTTTGTTATTGTTGGTGTTTTGTGGTTATCAGCTACTGGATGACATGAATTTCCTTCGGGATCTATCTATCTATCTATCTATCTATCTATCTATCTATCTATCTATCTATCTATCTATCTATCTCTCTCTCTCTCTCTCTTTCTCTCTCTCTCTCTATCTATCTATCTATCTATCTATCATCTATCTATCTATCTATCTATCTATCTATCTATCTATCTATCTATCTATCTATCTAATGGCTTATTTTAATAAAACTGCTTTCAGAACTAGAACATGGATGTCTTCACCTACCTAGACAAAAAAAAAGGAAAATGTCATCTTTAAGTATTAAATATACATTTGAACTCTGATCATTCCAATCCATTTAACAGGACAGATCTAAAAAGTGATGCTAATATAAATCGATGAAGTGCTACGTGTGATGCTTCTAAATGCCAAGCACACTCCACAACAGAGAGCTGCTCCTCAGCAGTGAAACCGTTCCATCAGATCATCTCAAAAATCCTCGTCTTGGCTGCATCTCATGGAATCACGAAAAAAAACAAAAAAAAAAAACAAACTTTCCAAGTGAAGCGAAATATAGCAGCAAAACTCATGTGAGAGCTGAAAATAGGATGAAAGTTCCTTTGCCAGGATCACTAAATGACATGGAATGACATGACAGAATTAGGATGCTCCTCCTGGTCATCATTTGGACCATTTACCATGAAAAACTATGTCAGCACAGCAGACTGATGAGTATAAATCGCAGCACTCATATTGTTGTTGAGTGGTTTGATTCCAGATCAATCATTGTATTCATAGATCAGTCTACCGGTTTGGATCCTGTCCGGACCTCAAACAAAGGCTTGATTCGGTCCAGATGTTTTGGTGTAGACTGCTGTGTTATGCACAAACAAAACAAATCGGACAGAAACACGTTGGGATCCAAAACAAATGACAAAATCAAACAGATATTAAAACAAACATTTTTTAAAAATGGGAAAATGAACTTTTCGCCGCATTTCACCAGCGAGCAAAAAGACGCCGTGTGTTGTGTTTTGAAGTATTTAAATCTAATTAAATTACAAGTTGATCGTCATAATACGCAGCTAAAGGAAACATCATGTCTCTTTTCACACATTTTCACACAATAAGTCATAATAAACGCACAGTTTTTGAAGCATATGATCATAATATTGTTTTGACTTCAGTCACATCTCTGCTCATCAACTGTCTGTAAAAAACTGAAATAAACAAAGAAATATATTAGATAGATGGATGGATGGATGGATGGACGGATGATGGATGGATGATGATGATGATGATGGGTGATGATGATGGATGATGATGATGATGATGGATGGATGGATAGATGGATGGATGGATGTATGGATGATGGGTGGATGGTGATGGATGATGATGATGATGATGGATGGATGATGAGGGGATGATGGATGGACGGATGATGGATGGATATGATGATGGGTGATGATGATGGATGATGATGATGATGATGGATGGATGGATGGATGACGGATGGATGATGATGATGATGATGGATGATGATGATGATGGATGGATGGACGGATGGATGATGATGATGATGGATGATGATGATGATAATGATGATGATGATGGATGGATGGACGGATGATGGATGGATGATGATAATGATGATGATGATGATGGATGGATGGATGGATGATGGACGGATGGATGATGATGATGATGATGATGATGATGATGATGGATGGATGGATGATGGACGGATGGATGGATGGATGGATGATGATGATGATGATGTTGATGATAGATAGATAGACAGACAGACAGACAGATAGATAGATAGATAGATACTTTATTAATGAATTAAATGAAATTCCAGTCATCCAGTAGCTGATAGTAATAATAACAAAAACAAAGCTCGTACATGAATAAATAATCAAACGTATGGAAATGCTGGCACGTGAGGAAACCTCTGTCAAAACTACAGTTTACTGGTAAAAAGGGAATGACATTCCAGGCTCGAATTGTTTCCATGGAGACCCTTCTTTGTTAGCCGTTCTGTTGTCTAGCAATTTTGCAGTAAGTGTTCCATGGCAGTGCTCGGCGTATGTGTGTGTGTATGTGTGTGTGTGTGTGTGTGTATGTGTGTGTATGCACGTATCAAGAGGGTTTGAAGGTGCGTGGTTAACAATTCACAGTGAGCCCTAGAGACCGTGCTATTCTACATTAAAAAAAAAAAAAAGATGGCTGTTCCATATTCAGATGATCTGTCCCACGGGGGTCATTAAAAAGCATGTTTGGAAAGAGCCGGCAATCTCACACAGCTGTTAACACGCTCCGACTATGGCTTTATTAACACTAACCCTTATTATTTGCCAGTCTGTACGTGGACGTCATCATGGCGGCTGGAACGCGGACCCTGTTCTCCAACGTCCTTTATGTGCTCTTTGCGTAGGTCTTTTAGCTTTACTGCTCTCTTACACACAAATTTATGGACACACACACATACACACACACAGAGAAAAGCACTGCCAATCAGTCGTGGCAGACTTTTGAATATGCAGCATGCATTAACTGCTCCGAGTCGCTACCCGAGCTGATATTTAGGGAATGGATATGCGCTGCCAACCTCATAAGTGATATGAGACACTTGACAGCATTGTAATTCAGTGCGATGGGAAGCTCGCCATCCGCCGACCAGTGACAGAGCTCTAATTGTAGTGCAGCAGCTGAAAGCCTGTTGACAACCATTTCCACGCATTAGAGAGAACCGCTGTACTTTAGTTCCATTAAAACAATGTCTCCCCATCCACTCCTGAAGCCAACACGGGGGCCGCTTATTTTAAATTCGATAAAGTGAGAATATAAAACAATGCATCCTGATGTTTATCCTACACAGGTAGGCGGAAAAGAGCCATTAAAGCATCTGTCAAAAACGATTAAAGGAAGAGGGATCGCGCCGGACCGCCAAATTCTGCGACTCGTTCCCTTCCCACGCGTTTTGTGTATAAAACAGGATTTTTTCTTTTTTTTTTCTTTTTATGCACCTGTATCATCTGGGACTTACGCACGCATTCCACTGCCAAACTGCACGATAACATATGGCAAACTGATGAAGCTCGCAGTCCAGGTAAATCTCTTTAGCGTGTGTGCTCCTCTTTTGGTTCTCTCCCTCTGTTTGTGTTCTGGGTGCTGAGTTTTAGTGTTTCCTGTTCAGGGAAAAAAACAACCCAGAAACATCTGGAGGGGTTATTTCCACTTGTTTTGTAATCTGCAATCTCCCACTGACACATTTGTGTACCGGCGCTACTTTCATCAAACCATGAAGACAAATCATAATGAACTATTTACCTCTTAATTTCCCTGGAGTTTACATATTCAATTTTCTCAGCTGATCCATTCCCTTTACTTAATAATCGCTATCTCAGCAAGTTGCTATCGCTCTAATGGAGACATCTGCCTGAATACGCGTGTAGGCTTTCAATTGCCGGTGAAAGTATGGAGAGAGTTATTTGACACTTCCTGTTGAATTGGCATTCGAAATCCTGAATTACGCGGAATTTATTTTCTACTTAGACGCGCGTAAGTGTGATATTTCCTGCTTGATGGCACGCTCCAGCTAGTGTGCGAGACTGGTTGCTGCTCGCTGGATACAAAAAAAGGTTGAAATGTACTCCCGCGGGAGACCGGAGGAGACACTGATCATCTTAGCAGCCGACTTTACAGCTGCCGGGGAAGCTCTGCCTTCACGACGAGCGTAGCAGGACCACGGAAGCTTCAGAGGGAAATGATGAAACTTTGTGGTCCCCGTGCAGTATTTCTTCCTGGCTGTCAGGGGAAGAGAGGAGCAGCTGTGGGTTTGGATGCTCGGGACATGACTCAAGACAACCACGCGTCTCATCGCCGCTACTGTCCACTGGCAGCTTGAAAGGACTTCCACCGCTGTTTATTCCGAGCGTCATGGAATAACCTGGCAGTTCACGCAGCCGGGTGGATCTTGGATGACAGGCAGGGGAGATAACACGTGGCCGGGGTGCAGGGACACAATGGAGATTATGCCAGAAAAGAGGCAAGAGTTCAATGACGGCGTCTCGGCTCTCGTAGCTGCGGTGTTTGCTGACGCTGAGGATGAGGAGCAGGGCGATAAAAAAAAGAAGGAAATGACGACGGTGGTGGTGACTTTGGGGAAAAGGTCACGGGTTCAAAACCCACCGGGGCCTTTTCAATGTAGACAACAGGTCTATTGGAGGTGATTCAAGGATGGAAGTATGATAACACTTTGAACTGTAACTCACAAGTCGCCTTGATGAACATACAACTGTAACACATACATAATGAACTTTCCATAGAACCAGGATGTACTTAAGGATGTACTTATTTTATTCTGATGCATATACGAACATGGATAGGAAGGATAGATAGATAGATAGACAGACAGACAGACAGACAGTTAGATAGATAGGCAGGCAGGCAGGCAGGCAGGCAGGCAGGCAGGCAGACAGACAGACAGACAGATAGATATCCATATATCCACTGTGCTGTGGGTACTTTTAAAGTTTAAAAGAACTCTAAAAGGCACCAACTATCCAAATGTCCATAAAGTTAGAGCGAGCCGATGACTCTTTGAGTTGAGTTCTACGGAGTTAAAGAGCCTTTGGCGCAGCGTGGATACATGTATACCCAATGTACTATAAATATCCGGGTGGATGAGTGACTTTCTTGTCTGCATACGAGCCTGCTAAACAGGATGGAAGTGCATATTTCTGTACGCGTTAATGTATGTGAATGTTTGTAATGACTTAATTACTATTATTACGTCTTTAACCACACTTCCATGCGATTCGTGCGGGGGAGCCATTTATGTAACCGTGATGCATGGAGACTATTGACGCGTTGATGTGTGTGTGTGTGTGTGTGTGTGTGTGTGTATTTTTTCTGCTTTAACAATGGAACAGATCCTTCAATTTTCATTCCTTTGTATGTGACCTCACCTGGGAGCCGAGTCTGTAACGTTTAAACTGTCATAAATAAGTTGTGAACCTGTAGAAACGCTGCACCCCGAGCTTTTTAATATTAAACAGATAATTATCTTTCAGCCAATAAGCTTGATTACTACTGCGCTACTACAATTAACGTGCATGCGTAAGCGCCGCAGCAAACAGCTTCTCTTTTAATGTTTCGCACAAGTCATTTGGAGTTGAATTTAATTAAATAAACACTGCGATACACGCAGCACTATCACATACGTCCATTTTTTATGCAGTGACACTTTCCTCCAAAATGCTCAGCGCTAATTAAGAGTCGGGGTAATATGGCCCCGTAGAGACCAGTCCTGCAGGGTTCAACGTGCTCATGCTGATTGGAAATGTTTCAGTGCATGGATGTGTGAAGATGAGTGATGAAGACGAAAGAAGCTGCCGAGCCGAGAGGTCTAACGGGGCTGTAATGTAGGAAGCGTCGACGGCGGCGCTGTGCTCGGAAACCCGATGTTGTGCACAGCAGAGTTGGGCGTGGCCAACAGAAACGAAGCAGCCAGTCGGAGTAGAAGCTGATTTTTCAACTGCCGATGCAGTATACAGCACAACGTTGTGTTTTTCAGACAGCGCAGAACTGTGCAACCGTACTCTTGTGTCGTACGGATACAAATCTGTACATTTCGGAGATCGCCGAGAGGGCGTTCCGCTCCAGGTCTCAATACAACCGTGAACTTGTGTCGTACAGTTCAGCGATCTCCGAAGCACACATTTCGGAGATCGCTGAACACAGTTTTTCAGTCAAACTATGTAAACTCCAAAAAAACAATGTGTGCAGGAGGCTGCTGAACTCCGATGAACTGTGTGTTCTGGAGATCGCTGAACTGTACGACTCGAGATTATTGTTGCATGGAGACCTCGGGAGGAAAGCCCTCTTATGGATATACCAACCATGTAGGCATATGAGGTGTGTTTCAACAACGTAGATTGTCAACATATCTTTACTCAATTGAGCAATAGACACGTCTCCCTTGTTGTCCAAAACAAAACGCCGGTCCTGATTTGTAACCCCCGACTTTCTTTTGTGTGCGCTTTGCCCGGCATTGTGTGCCGCTGGCTGCGCTGTGGTTGGGGCGGCCGCAGCACAAACCGCTTCCTGTGTGAAAGACTCTTAACGTGTCCGCAACGAGCTCAGAACCCAAAAAAGTTTGCACTCTGCGTGGAGTTAGCTTGTTTTCGACGCGTCCACGTGGGTTTCCTGCGGGAACACCTGTTTCGTCCCGCCTCCAAAGACACGCCGCTCAGGTAAATTGCCCATAGGTGTGAATGGGAGTGCGACTGAGTAGTCTGTCTGTATGAGGACCCCCCATGATGTTTGTTGTTTCCACACGATGACGATTACAAATTGTCCTTCACCATCACGTGCTCGCAGACTAGCACAGCTCCGAATTGGACGTGCGAACGAAAGTTATCTGAGGTGAAATCCGCAATCAGACGTGTAATTATTCCTTTTATTATTTATGAATAAGATTTGTCTTACAAACACAGCGCTTCTTAATAGAATAGTTCCATTAAAACTACCTGGTATGTGCGTCTTTGTATGATTGCCTCGAATATAAATTTCACCATCAAACACAGTTGGGCATTATGAGACGCAGAATCGGTCATTTAATGTGCATTACTTTAAATTGCTCTTTTAATGAAAGGTACACTGATATGTATTCACTTTGCCTGTCTGTACCTAAGGCTCCATTTAAAGTGAAATTGGACCATCACATCCCTCATTGCTCAACTCTCCCCTCTCTCTCATGTGGAAAATCAGTGGCTGAGACTCAGCTGTCAATCATATGGGAGGACTGACTTCTGCCTGTGATGCTTATCAATAATGAAATGGGCAATTTAGCCGCCCTGAGGCATCTCTCTCTCTCTCTCTCTCTCTCTCTCTCTGTCCTTCTCTTTCTCTCTGACATATAGGGCCTTGCTTCTATCGGTACAACCAAGTTCCCCATATATCATCCCTCCGTAATAAAAAGCCTGCTATATTTTCTATCTTGGGTGCCCCTTTATGGGGTAAATATGTTTCCTCCAGTGTGACAATTACCCTTGTCATAATGCAAAAAGCTGTTTAAGACAGGAAACGCTCCGTGATGGATGCCGGCGAAAGTCCATCAGGCAACTGCGGTGCCACGGGAGAAACAAATGGCGCTCCTTCCTCTCGGTGAAAACCATGACAGATAAGACCATTAGACCTAATACCAATGAGCCTTTTGACTTTCTGTGAACGGTGAATTATTGATGGTTTTAACAACAACAGAACCATCGTTCCAAGTCATAATCAGCCCCCGGTTTACTCCCGATAGGTCACCAGACTTTGTATTTCGTACATCTGTGACATTTGTTGTGTTCGTATCGCCGCCGCCATTATTTTGATTACACCAGGTGGAAGTTTATAACATTTGACGAGGGGTGTGTGTACTCGGTGCTGGCGCTGTCAACAGCACTAACAATCTCACCGCTAACGGAAAAAAAAACCTGCAGACAGATTTCATGGCTCTGTCAGTTTGACGTAGCCGTCAGAAGAGGCTGAAATTACAGGAGGGTATTAATAGCCTCGTAATAGCGGTTCTCAAACTGTAGCGCTTGTACCACAGGGGGGTACCTCCCATCATCGTAGTGCGCCAGATTCCTCGTAAAAGGATGTTGGGATTGCACACAATCGCAAAACTATTGGAATCTTTGTTGGACAACAGAAATGAGCCCATTTTCATTGCAGCACTAAACTTTTATTTTAATTAAGAATACGATTTTTTTTGTCGTTCAACTTCAAACTTCTAAAACTTCTGGCGTTCCACTGTAAACTGTTTCATGTTGCACTTATATATTAATTTTGCTCAGACAGGATACTTGGTTCACAAAGTTTGAGAACCACTGTCCTTCACTGTCACACAGCTCCAGAGTTCCTCGTTGACAGGATGACGGTGTCCATTCTTCGTCGCTGACACTTGTATGTGTGTGTGTGTGTGTGTGTGTGTGTGTGTGTGTGAGTGTGTGTGTGCGTCTATCAGGTCTTACAAATGCCCTGCTTGCTCAACAGCTTGAAATTGCTCCTTACTTTCTTCTTATTAAATATGAAATGACTTCAAGGACAAATAGAAGACTGAGTGAGAGACGGTGGGAGACGGGGGAGGGGGTGGGGAGGCAGAGAGGTGTCTCTTTCATGCGTTCATTCCTTCACTCAGACTAAGAGGTCCCAGTGGTTGATCAAGGTGCCCGGTGAGAAAGCAGATCATTTCTGTTCGGAATTAATACATATGTCAGCAGACAGAGCTGTGCAAACTACTGGGGGCTTATTGAAATGTATGGGAGGAGAGAGGAGTGTTGATGCCTGAGCACGGAGCGAGAGCCCATCCTTTAGCGTTACGCATGCCCGCCTAGGCTGGTTAGTGTTTGCTCTGCATTAGCTGGTTTCAATCTGTGGAGACTGGCACACAATGTCTCGCTCTGCCGAGTGAGACAGCGCGGAGACGGGCGGCGAGAGGGGATGGAAGGATGGAGGGAGGAGGGAAAACAGATGTCGGGAGAATGGAGGGAGGGAGGACGCTAAAGGGGAACTTGGAAAATTAAGTACCAAAGAAAGAAAAGATGGGAGATGCAGGGGTAGACGAGGGGAGATCAAATGATTTAATTAGGGAGATAATGATGCGATGAGAGACAACTAGACTGGATGATGTTACGCAGGGATGGAACCGCTGAAGGATCCCCGTGGATCATGATATAACTGACACACGGGTCCACAGGAGTGGAGAGGAGAGACTCCGATCCAATCCCAGCTCGGCCTTTTCAGTGCACCGACTGTAAATTTCGCCTCGCCCGTCACACACACACACACAGCTCCGGTACAGCGATGCTGACTGTTGGATGACACCCCGCCATCAAATATTTGTATTGTTGGATACGTTTTTCTTCTCCAACGATTGTCTTTTTATTTGGGTCAAAACCAAGACAGAAAAACGTGGCGAGAAGTGCCACTGGAACTTCAAAGAGGTTAAACCATGATGCAAGTAGATGCAATGGAACGCCAACCGCAGCAACCGGGCCTCCCAGAGCAGGTATTTTAACAGAGGCCAGCAAAATCTGCTTTACGGCATGAAGAAACGACCGTGATTATCTCAAAGTGATTCGCTGATGATATTCAGAATTAGGCTGGAACGTGGCCTAATTTAAATTCCATTACGAGCGCGGCTTCGCAACAGCTTTGCAAGAGAGAGAGCGTGTCGGCGTGGCTAACATTTGAAGGAGCCGGAATTGGGGTACAATCGTGTCACGGCAAATACATTGTCTCCGCCGATTGATAACGCGCGGCGCATTTTTGATTACGACCGTGACAAGGAGAGATTTTTGTCATTTCGAGAAGAGCGCTGCGGCCGAACGGGATGATCCGACTCGAGAGAGAGAGCGAAAAGCGGCGAGAGCGTGTCGCGGCATGCCGATACGTTTTCGCTGTCATTGTCCAAAGGTTAGCGCATCATTGGAAAATCTTGC
>OMNV01026988.1:0-26912 GCA_900303265.1 Brotula barbata | reverse complement strand
AAAAGCCATAGAGCTGCCTCACATTGGCATTCACGGACATGAACGGTACTCACATCCAAGAATTAAAAATAAAAGAGTGGGGGGGGGGAGGGGGTCGTTGAAACAAAGACTCGGCCTTTGTTCATCCTGAGCCCGTAAATCCTTCCCACAATGCCTCAGTAAAAAGCCAGAGATGTTAGTTTTCCATTACGGCCGTGATTGATGTCTTCAGGCCGAGGAAGGTTTTCTTTACTGAATGCAGAGTAAAAATACTCAAAGCAGTACTTCTGACCGTTACAGTTAAAAGTACTGCATTTGGGTATTAAATCGAATTTAATATTTAGAAAAGAATTGAGTAAAAAAAAAAAAAAAAATGAGTCAAAAAGTTTAAAGATGTGCTGCATTCGAGCCGAATGTAATAAACGTCCATCTAATCCATAATATATAGTATTTATTTATTTAAGTAAATAACACACAGTGACGCTGTTCTATCAGAGCTGATTTTAGCAGAGTTTTTAAAGTTGTTTGGAGAGGGCAAAGAACTGACGTCAAGCGTGTCTTGTAAATCATTCCATGGACGGAGAAAGTCATAAGCTGTAAAAGAGCTAAAACACGAGGCCGGAACTGGAGGTCAGATCCACACGAAAGCCTCAGCAATCAAATCAACATATATGTTTCTATAAATAGAAGAGAAAGAGACGCTAACGTTTGGGATGGATCGCAGTGAAAACATCACGCTGCACGGTGAAGCACATCTGGATAAATATACACACATGTAGTAATGCTCAGATAAAGTTACGTCTGTGATTCACTGAGTTAAGAATGAATAAATAAATAAATGAATAAATAAATGAATGAATAAATAAATAAATAAATAAATGATTTAGGCGTCCCATCATTCGTAAATAAATAAATAATCTTAAAAATCTCTCCATTACTAAGCTACTTTTCACGATTAGACTCATCAATAGATATTATTCAAAGAACGTTTGCCGGAGAACTTTGTGCCTGAGTTCGTCCTGAAATTGTGAGCGGTGTGCGTTTTGAAGCAGACTTCCTGTTTTGCTGCTGACCTTTGTTCCTGCTGTGCATGTTGTTCTGAGGCCTGGACACTCGGCCGGCTGTCATGTGGCCCAGCGGGGATCCGGGCCGTATTGAAGGTCTGCTGTGTGTTTGCTAACTCGCTCCGTCTCCCTGTGTTTCCACCTCATGCAGCGCTGACAGGAGGCCGAGATGAGTCCGCATCGTCCGTCCAAAACCTTCACAGGACCACCAGACTCCAGAGAGCCACGGCTGAGGAGACCTACTGGGCCTACTCAGGTCAGTCTGGCTGCAATGTTTTGACTCTTTGACCTTTCAAGTGTGCCGTTTGTGCTTTAGCCTGAGTTATTGTACATCCTGGACGCAGTTTTATTGGAAAAAGTATGGGAGACACAGTGTATCCTCTCCAGGCAATGATTAGGATGATCATGATGTTAATGGTGGTGATGATGATGATGATGACAGTGATGGTGGGATCCAGCAAGACTGACCCTCCACCACATTCTCCACGGCCCTCATCACCCGTCCACATTTGATTGTGGCTCTTACATAACACGCTGATGTAACGCACGGCTGTAACTAAGCCGGAGAGAGGGGACACAAATAGAAAGAAGAATAGAGAAGGGAAGACGATGGAACATAAACGAAGGAAAGAAATGATGGAGGCACAGGCAACGACGGACGAGTGGGAAAATGGGAACATGGGGAAGGAGGAGAGAAAGAGAGAGAGGTTATTATGTATATCATTATTATAGTTTTTTATTCTATTATAAATTGAACAGAAAACACAACTTTTTCAACCTCAGGCTCGCACATTCTCTGCTTCACCCACATTCCACGTTTCTCCATTGACCAAAGTACTGATGGCAACGGCTTTCCACAGATTTCCAAGATATTGTTATACTATACGATACACGGATTTACTTACTTCATATTCGCAGCTGTTTTTTGTCACTGCAGGTTTTTGTTTCGGCTAAATGTGAGGCTTTAACATTCTAAACTGTGTTTTTGGGTTCATGTATTATGCATTTGTAGCATATGTATGACCACTAAAATATGAGAGGAGGGAATGGAGATTCATTCAAACAGAGGGAGAAGAGATTTATGATTGCTGCAGGACAGGAAACAGTTTGGAACAACTTTCCACACGGCCTCTTTCTTTTACAATCCCCTCTCCCACTCACTCATTCATTAGTTTGCAGGTATTTCACAGTTCAACATAAGTTTACGCTACATGGAATTAGCCAGTTATACATTTATTAGATATCGATAGACAGCTGCTATATTTAAACATTCTCCCAGTTTAAACTGTCATAATTCCATGAAAGCTGAATTTCCTGAGTTTTTTTTTGTTGGTCCGTCTGGATGAATATAAAACTCATTTCCTCAGTAAAGCTTCCGGCCGCCTGTTGTACTTTTCCTCACGTTTTGGGGTTGGTGATCAGCTTCTAATTGCCATTAGCTGCATTTCATTCATTCCCTCAGCCGCGGTTGCGCTCATTAAATTGTCAGTGTTAGTAAATATCCCGCTAATTGAAGACTGCAGTAAAGTTTACAGTCTCTGGCAGCGATTTGTGGTGGGTTTAGTAAATATGCCAAGGCTGTAACGTTAGCTGGCTAGCTAATGCTAGAGCCTGCTAATGTAAGTGCTAGCGGACTGGAGAATAATTAGCCATAAAATCTGGCCGTCAATTTGCTTGCTCACATCCTGTGTGAATGTGTATTACAACCCAGCTGATCCTTTATGTGAAGACCTTAGAAAGTTAAGATAATTTTAATTTATTCCCTGCTATTATCCTATCTGAGCAGCGTTGATAGTTTCCTGGTTGGGGGTGCGATTGTGATGCTGCAATGATGAAGAGCAGGAGCTGGGCTGTGTTAATCTGTCTGTTTCAGCGCTGAGGCTCTGTCCCCTGATAACAGCTGATTTGTCTGCGCTGCGCTGGGTCTTAATCTGCCATTCTGATCAGGCAGAGGGCAGGACAGCCGCAGCCCTCTCAGGTTCTGATCAGAGTTTGTCAGAGCTCTGGAGGACGCGATTAGAACAAGCTAATTAGGACAGAAAGAAGTTCTGGAAACTTCGGAGAAGTCATTAGAGGAGAGAGAGAGAGTGTGTGTGTGTGTGTTAGATGAGATCACTCTGAATGGTTTATAAGGGAGAAGACATTTCAGTAAAACAACATTAAGGTTATTTAATTTGATTTATATGCAATTTGTGTCACTGTGGACTTGCACACTGCAACTTTCACTCAAATTTCTATCTCCTCACTGTTCCCGTCTGGAGAAATCTGTGCCTAAGTGGAAGGTGCATTAGGAAGCGGTCATAAACATTTAAAAAGAAAATTCAGCTGTTGTCAGCTTGAGTTTGTCAGGTGTGGGCAGTTGTCCGAGCCAATTCAGCATTTCAGCTCAATTTGACAAATCAGGAATTGGAAAAAAAAACACACACACACACACAAATGAAGTGGCATTTTTGCAAACACGGCGATGCCCAAACAGAGATGTTTATCACGACTGGGTGCTCAAGAGATGATATTTCTATAACTACAGTGGCTACATACTGGAGCTAGCTGGTCTCTGCAAGTAGCTCGTAGTAGTTCCATGAGGCAAAGTCATTTCCGAAAGCTGAGTTGCTGGAAGTCTGCAGCTCCCAGTCATGTCGTGTACCTCTTCCTCTATATGATTGGCGGTCGTATTGATTTTTGTGAGGTGTGTTACGATGCGCTATCGCCAGGACACCACAATTTCACACCGTATACGCCCATCCATCGGCCGTTCAGGTCAGTTATAATACATTTTTTCCACAATTTTTAAGAGATTACTGGGTAGAATTTTCTGGCACTAAGTTGAAAATCAAACATTTATTATAGAAAGTATTTCTTTCATTCTTTAGCAAGTCATCATGAAAATCAATGTGGTAATATTTGGACTGCACATCCTTATTCTTGGGTGCTGTCATGGTGAGAGAGTCAGGAGGAGTACAGAAAAAAAGAGCAGCAATTTAAATGACTGGTTAGTTTACTCTTTGTCGTCTCTTTACTCTTTGTTTTACTGTTAATGTTACTTTACTCTTTCTTCTTGGCATGTATAGCATATTTTATTGTTTTTTTTTGTATACTGCACACAATTAACAGTATTATGACAGTTACACAATCTATCTTTCTTTCTAATTATGAGGCGCACATTCACATAAGGGGAAGTCAATCTTCATGAGAGCCAGATTCCAGCACACCTGTTGTACAGCAGTGTGTGTGTGTCTTCCTGCAGCTTGACACCTCCTTCTGAACGAGGTGTTTTTCTTTTTATAAACCGTGGAGTCTAGATTTGTTCCTCCATAGTTTTCTCTTGCTTATTGTGACAGTAAAGATGCTTTTGGGTGTATATGTGTCTGTGTTTGAGACTCTGTGGCACATGGTGCTTGGTGATGAAGTCTAGGTGGTAATTGGACACAGCTGTATCCAATCGCCTGCAGCTGGAACTGCAGCTGACTGATCAATCAGGCAGGAATCTATTTAGATTTTTCTCAGATTATGTCCACAATAAGCCAGATAAATATTCACAATTGTGGTTTTTGTTTTTGCGTCGGAATCTGGGCACAACTGAGCTACAAACCCGATAGATAATGATGAGTTTAGATTCAACGTGGACAAACCATTGTGTGGAATGATGTTAAACCGGTCCCTTCCAGCCTCAATTTTCCCGTGCATGCCCATGAAAGATGTTTATTTGCGGTTTTTGTAAGGACAGTCAACTTTTTGAAAACGTTGTGAAATCGCTTGTGTGGACCCTGTTTTTCTGTAGTGAGGGTGGATTTAGGGAACAGCAGGAGCTTGCTATTTTTGTGTCAGGATTAGTGCTTTTCCGCTGATGTGTCCAGTTAGTTTTAAAGCATTTGACGGTGTATTCAGAAACGAAACATGTTCTTGGTCGTCACTTTTGTTGCACACACAAGCCCGATATGTCTCTGACCTTTTCAGTTTTCCTCCTTGTAGATCCATCTGAAAGCAGAAGGGTTAATTTGGAGTTTTCGGACAAAAACTCCCAGCGGTTGTACAGATGTGCTGTGACATAGACAGATGTTACTCAGGGTTGCTGCATTTTGTTTTTCATTATATTCAAATCTTTCAAGTTAAACACACTGATAACAATGCTAATCAGAACATTTAAACAAAGTGGAGGAGCGTTAGGCTAGGTTGGTGAAACTTTATGCTAAATGGATGGACATTTAAACAAAGTGGAGGAGCGTTAGGCTAGGTTGGTGAAACTTTATGCTAAATGGATGGACATTTAAGCTAGCTGGAGAAAATTCTACGCAAAGTAGAGGGACGTTTAAGCAAAGTAAAGAGACATATTTCCTAACTTTGCTAAATTGAAGAAGAGGATGAATCTTTAACCGAGTGAGAGGTTTAGTCTGATTTAATCAGAGGAACATCAAGGTCAACCTTAGCAAAACGTAGCATAGCTGAAGCATCTCAGCTGTGTGGCTGCTGCTGCTGCTGGTTTTTGTCTTTCACATTCGAAGCCTCAGTGCTGTGTTGTAGCGCAGACACCCATAGATGACATACAGTTCAAACCTCCATGTTTTGTTGTAGACAACACTCTTCACAGTGTGAATTGAGTACTGCAGGATGATGTCATTTTGTCACGTTCAGGTAGGAGAAGGCACACGGAATGCGGACAAAATACGCACGTCACCAAATTTTAAACCAATGCTCTGCTGGCATGAAGCACAGCAGCGGAACGAATGCTGCAGCCTGTTGACAAAGGTAGTGATCCGAAAGGTGAGCTGTTCCGCTGCTATTCGGCGCCCTCGGCCACGCGCGGTAGGCAAGCAGAGGAGCATTTAGACAAAGCAGATGGACATTGGAGCTGAAGTTTATGCTGACAAGAGACAATTAAGTAGATAGACATTTAGGCGAACCACAGAGGGACATTTATGCAGTCTCGACAAATATTTAGGCTGACCGGGATTCTAATTATGGGAGCTATAGGGACAGTTCGGCCAAAAGGAATACTTTGGATGACCGGAGGAATATGTGTGCGGAATAAAAAAAACCCCATTTATTCCAATCAGGTGGATGTTTAAGATGACTGGAGGGATCGCTGTGCTGACAGGAGAGACATTCAGGTTAACATCCTCTCCTTCGGACTCGACACACTGCTGATAATGCAAGGAACAGACTAATCGGAAGAACGTTTAGGATAACTGTAAGAATGTTTAGGCTAAGCAGAGGAACATTAAGTTTAATCGGGGGAACGTTTAGGCTTAGCAGAGGAACATTTAGTTTAGTGGAGGAAACATTAAGGGTAACTGGAGGAACATTTAGACTAAACAGTGGAACGCGGAGACAAAGTGGAAGCACGTTTATTCAAAACAGGGGAATATTTAGGCTAAGCAGTGGAACGTATAGGCTAAGCGGACGATGGTTTAAACCGATCTGATGGATGTTTAGGGTGACTGAAGAGACGTCTATGCTGACAGGAGACTATTTGGGACAACAGGAGGGAATCTGAACCTTAGGGCAACCTGAGGACATTTGGGCTAAACGGATGGCCGTATGCTAGCCAATAAACCAATTAAAAAAGCTCTTTATTACTTACACCTACTTACCACCAAACTCCAGTTCAATCCAATTTTGCAACCCTGCAATAACTCCTTCCTTTTTAACTTAATGTTCAGTTTTTGCTGACATGGTGACGGACAGGAGTTTTGCAGGCTGTGGTTACCGGTGATGTCACGTCGGACTCCATTACAGTAAGAGGTGTTTCTTCCATTCTGCCCTTTGTGTATATAAACGGATGTGGACTAAACATTAGAACCACCTCTCAGTATAATGCAGCTCAATCCATCAGCCATTATAGCTGCTGCTTTTGTGTCTGCGATCAATCAAGCGCTCCATCAAGAAACTCATAAATAACACAGCCATTACGTAAAGAAACAGTGCCGCCGCTCGAAAGCCACGGACAACTCCGACATTTCCAAAGGACGTGCAGAGGACAAAGAGCGCTGCTTTCAATCAACCTTGTCACCGCCGTACTACCTCTGTCATCACTTAAATGCCTATATGTGTGTGCAAACACATGGTCATTTGTGTGTGTGTGTGTGTAGGTTGATTAAATGGACGGCAGCCGCCAATTGAGCTGTCCGTGCAAGGTGTTTGGGGTGATACATTATATGACTACTCTGTGTGATTGCGTCAGCGCCTGCGTGTCTAATGCAAGATCACACTTGAAAAAACTCATCGATTTGATGCCCCAGCAGCCATCATAATATTTCCTACAGCTTTCAGGAAGTCCTTGAGTCGCCTTGATGTCTATGGAGGACTCGGAGGATAATATCCATCAAGTGTGTATGAGAGGAGAGGGATTCTGCAGGTAGCACGGACCTAAAAATAGGGCTGTATTTTACCTGAAACTCTAGGTCAATTTGGTCCTGTTTCAAGAATTAGTGAGTGAAGCGAATGTTAAACTATTTGTGTTTATATCGATGTAAGAAGCAGCGAACAGTCCCTCCCCTTCTTTTAGCCTTGGGCAAGGCTAGGCTAGCATTAATCTATCTGTCTATCTATCTAACTATCTATCTATCTATCTATCTATCTATCTATTTATCTATCTATCTGTCTATCTGTCTATCTGTCTATCTATCTATCTATCTATCTATCTATCTATCTATCTATCTATCTATCTATCTATCTATCTATCTATCTATCTATCTACCTGAAGGTATCTTTTGGGTCATCACTTCCTGTCCTGTCCCGTCCAGTCCCAGCCTGTCCCATCCTGTCCTGTCCTAATGTAAGTGTTAAAAGAGGACAAAGTAAGAGTTGCCCTTATATCCTTCATGGCCGGCTAAAGCCTTTTCCCATGAAGCCTGAAGGCAAGTTGAGGCAGAAAACACCAGATGACTCAACAGTTACAGATGAATTTGTAAGAGGACATTTGCTGCCGAAAAAAGGCTCTTAAGACTTTTTTCTTATTGAAATTTATGGAAAGTTGCACTTTTCCCTCCATTGTCCCTAAAGACCTGGAATTTTTATATGTGCAGGGACCATCTATTTGATAATAATGTCCCATAATGCACTCTCACTGTGTCGGCCCAAATCACGCCTCCAGGCAACAACAGGACGTCAGCTGAAAGAAGCAGAGCCCGCTGACTTCCTGTAACTGTGGGAATTGACTGCTTATGTTTTGCTTGATGGGAGACATAATTTAGATATGATGTGATGAGAGAGAAGGGGAGAGGGAGGATGAAATAAAATGGCAATGAACTGATAAATGAGACAAAGGGGACTGAAAATTGAGGGAAAGAAAAGCAAGCATAGCACATTAACCGGTCTGGGATAGAGAAGACATAAGACAAAGACGAGGAGGTCGGGTCCCATCGTGCTTGTCTCTGTTTCAGGTTGAGTCCCTCCGGGTCAGATTGTTCCAGAGTTTTTTCAGCTCAAGGTCATTCAGGTCAGCTGGCTTTTTAATCGGGTGTAATTATCCTGCGGTCTATTTTATGTCAGGTCCCACTGTTACAGGTCTGTTTCAGGTCGAGTCCCACAGTCCTCAGGTTTATGTCGGATCAGGTCCCACTGTCATCAGGTCTGTTTCAGGTCGAGTCCCGCTGTCCTCGGGTTTGCTTCGGTTGTCCCCAGATTCCTTTGAGGCCGAGTCCGTTCAGGTTGGCTGCATTCTGATTCATGTTTAAGTGTCCAAAGGGTCCCTCTCATCTGGTTTACTTTGGGTTGAGTTTCTGTCTCGCAGTTGGTCTATTGCGGGTCCTTAGGTCTATTTTGGTTCAGGTCTCACTTTTCTCAGGTCTATTTTGGGTTGGGTTCCCGTCATCAGGTCTATTTTTGGTTGAGTCCCATTCTTGAGGTTTCGGGTCAATTTTCTTCCGATTACATTCAGGACACCTGCATTTTCGATTGTGTGTAATTGTCCTCAACTTTATTTCTTGTAGTTCTGCAAATCAGCTCCTGGTAGGTTTCCACGCTGGCTCCAAACTTTTGGACCTGATCAGACCTCTGCTCGCAGCCTCAGCGAGACGGTTCTGCCATTTTCCTCTCTTGGATTTGAATGCCACATTATTGTGTTTCCACAATGAACGTGAAGGATAAAACAATCAAGAGATTTTTGTTATGTTCATTTTTAAGTATTTCCAGTTTTTAAAATGGAGAGAAACTGAGAATAAAGATAACACAAAATGGAGATGAGCAGCGAGATGAGACAAAGGTTTGGCAATTGTGCAGCTCTGAGATGAAAACAAGGAGAAAATATGAACGCCTGGAATAAAGAGCAAACACGATGGAGATCATCCCGACGTGAGGAAAGAGGGAGTGATGACGTGATGACTTGATGACACGTACAACGGGGAGGGGCTGGGGTGGCACGTCCCGAATGGCGTGTCAGCAAAACTGCTATCTATTGTCCACTTATGAGTGCATCGCCCTTGATAAAATGTAGAAATGTTCTTTGCATGGATGCTCCTTAAGGTTGTGTCAGTCATTCCCTTCTCCTACTCATCCTTTACGCCGATGATGGACCGATGTCATCCAGTCCTCTGAAGACACCGGCAGTTCTGGCAAAGTGGTCAACATGTTTATGTAGCGGTGTGAGGAAGATCACCTCATCCTAGATGTCAGCCAGGCAGGAGACGGTGTTCAACTCCATAGCTACCATGCTAGTCTAGATTAGCGGTCTACCTCTGTTTCCACTTTTTGTGCTACGCTAGGCAATCATGGTTTCTTTATTACCAGTCTTTGTGCTAAGCTTTCACTTTTCCACTGCTTTTAATATCTGTGTCAAGCAAGGTTGCTGCTTTCCTCTGTTTCCAGTCCTCTCCCTACTTTCAGTCTTTCTAGGAGATTTTTCTAAGAGTATTGCATTCTTTTTGCCCACACCAGTAATCTTATAACAAAAATGTGATTGGCTAATTGCTATTATGGTTGGCCATATATTAGTAAGATTAGGATACATACTGTAACCCAAACCATAACTCTTTGTGTTAATATACAGCGGTGAGACATCCTGCCAAGAGTCTCTGGGATGGTCAGGTGATTAATCGGCTCTTCTGGGTTATCAAGTGGGCGTCCTCCATCCTTGATGTTTAGCTGATAGACCCACAATACCTCTAGGGGATTCAGCGGTGGTTCCCGGTATCCCGGGCTCACCCCCTACATGCTATCTACTCACTTGGGGGCCCAAGTGGGGTCCTTCATCCAGAGCCACCGACTGCCCTTTTCAACGGCTCTGGAGAGATCTTTGACCGCCTGTCGGAGGGGCTTCCCTCACACTCCAATCTCCCGGAGTTGCCCTGATGTCAATGTGGCTGTAAATCCTCTATCTAGCTTATGTCCGCCAGTTCTTACACCAACTTCCAATTGCGTGACCAGCCTACCCTTGTCTTACTGGAAAATTGTGTGTGTGTGTGTGTGTGTGTCTTTGTAAATCCAATGTGATTATTCAGAAAATGGCTGAAATGTTGACCGTGGGAGAGGGAAGGGTTTACCACCGGTAACTTAGTGTCATCTGCTTGTTTTTGTCTTCACGCGATTCTGAGTTGTGGAGCGCAGAATTGGAAAGAAAACAAAGAGTTTGAGAGACAAATGAAGACCTTCCTAACTTTCACACATGTCAGCAATCACTGTGAGATGTGGATGTTACCGCTGCAGCCGTGGAGATGGAGAGTTACCCCTGACGGCCCACCTCCTTCCATCTCCGTGAATGGTGTGTCAGAGAAAGCCTTCAAGTATGGATTGATAGGATGGTGTGGTAAGTTGTCTTAGATCTCAGAGCTCAGATCTATCAATGCGGGGTTTTTGATGAGCACTCCAACTGTCAGATCGTACCTGTACTGTCCAGAAGATTTCAGCTTCTCTCCTTAAGGAGAAGAGTTAGAATATCAAACAGTATAAACTCGAACAGATACCTAATGATATTAAATTCTAAAAAGTCTGAACTCGGTCACTTTTTTTGTAAATTGTAGCGTTCTGGAGATATTTGAACTTTAATTAATAGGTGTATTGCTTGGAGTATAAGATGGGATTAGTTTTCTGTGGGATGGAGAGGTAATTTTGACCGACTTTGCGTTTATGTGTGAGTAGAGGTAAGGCATGTTTTATATTCTATAAAGGTTTTAGTAAAAATTCATTCCAGTCATATCCGTTCAGTGTGAACTCACATACGGCTGATATTCTGTCATTCGCTGTATTTTCACTTGGTTTCAAAAAAGCTCTTGATTTTGTTTTGTACGAGCTCGTAGCACTCGAGCTCAAGCAGACTTTTTATGACGACGCCGTGGACGGAGACATTCCGGTAAACACTTGTGAGAGGACTTAAGCCCCGGCGCTGCCCTTCTTTTGTTGAAGTTACATCACTTTTGCAAGAAAATTCATGCGTAAATTGAGCCTCTGTAATTTATACTACAATCTGTTATCCTCTGTGGACGGAATGCAAAGGAGACAGACGTCCTCTCTTCATAACGACGTTACAGACATATGTACCGATTCATAATAAGGATTGAGAGAGATTCTCCAGATATTTCTAGTCAACTCTGTGCTCAAATATTAAAGACATCTGACTGAAAAGGATGTCCTCTTGCTGTCTTCAGCACTCTGGTATGGCGTGTCGTCTCTTTGGGGCTTTGTTGCTGATGGTGAAAGGTATGGACGTGCATACATCCACTCCCCATCCCCTTAGTACCAATTACAGCGGATGTTTGTATACAAACAGGATCCCTGTACGGCTTTAAATTCCACCCCTTCCTCTTCCTCCGTCTCTTCTGTTTTATAATTCTGTGCTAATAAATTCACTGTGAGTGAGGCGCAGTGGAACATTAGGTGAGAACATGAGGTGGGGAAGGCTGACAGGGGGTGAAAGCCAATGAGACAACGTGAAAATACGAATGAAAGGGGTGAAGGCTCGTGAGATGTCTTTAATTGATTTTTTTTTTTTTTTTGACTATACAAGGAGATAAAATTTTAACAAGCCGTGTGGAGAAGCTTGACAATGTTGAAGCAGCAAACGGTAACAGGATACAACAAAAGGAGGTGGGATATGAATAAGGATGAAAGGTAGGGGGTAATGAAACGTGAGGAGTAATGTGAGCAAGTGTGACTGAAGAGAGTTGTCTCGAAGTCTCTGGTTACGAGGAAAATGACAGCTACTGCTGGATGGATGCCGACTTCCTGTCTCAATGCAGGTGTTGGCCTGACAGATTCAATCTCTACCAGGCAGTCTGAGAGAGAAGTAAAGTAAGTTAACACAGGGAGTAGACGGTGCAAGTTTGAGTCCCCCTACTCGTAAGCCTTGTTGTGATCTCATGAGTATCATCCACCGCACTTAATAACCAAAAACAAATAGTTTAAGAAATACAAACAAAGTGATATTGCAATGTAATCAAACTGTTAATTGCACTCAAAAGTCTAATTTCTTCTTCCCACACTTTAAGGCCGTTAGACTTGTGATAAATAGTTGTAAATTCTGTTATTGCTTTGAATGTTGAATTCTGCCGCTGTAGTTTTTCCGTTTCGTCGTGGCTCTGCTGTGGAGATACTTTGTGTTTGTTCCCGTGGAGAGAGACTGTGGAATGACTTCCTTGGTTTTGAATTGGTGGATTTTTGTAAAACCCGGCTGGGAATTCTTCTTTTGTGGGTCGAACTGAGGAATCCAGCTACCACTGGATAGACCCTGAGTTTCTTTGTGGAGCTCTGTTGGGGATTCTGTTGTTTGAACGGAACGATCTAAATTTGAATCGTACGTGGGGGGCTAACTCGTACGGTAAAAACTGAATGAAAAAAAAACAAAAACCAAAAACCAAAAACCAAAAAAAAAAAGTTCTCTTATCCTTTCGTGCACTTTGCAGAGTTTTGCAGTGCTTTTCTGTTTAAAGTGAAAAATGGATTGGTCTGCCTGAAAAAGAATGCTTTATGTATCGAACCACATTTTTTAAGCCCTTTGTTTTGTTTTAAAAAAAATACAACAAAAAAAAAAAAATTCTTTTTTTTTTTTTTATATCAAGCCACAACCTTACAAATGACAATTGAACAGAAGCGGTGATACACAACACAACACAACACAACACAACACAACACAACTCTGAGCTCCTGAGTTCCAATGGAGTCACTGAGTAATGGCTGCCTGTATGTGCTATCTAATTAGCATATTCTGCAGCTACTATAGAGGAGTCACATGACGAGCAGCCTTCATTATAACATCAAGTCACAACAGTTCTTCCTATGCCCCGCGTTTCCTCAGTTTCCTGAGCGTAACAAGGCGAGAAGGTGAGGAAACACGCCGCACTAAAGATGGCAGCCATGATCACAACAGAGACACGCTGGATGCTGGTTTTCAGACGGACAGGTGTGGACGGGGTCGTTTGTCAATGGCTGACAAGCTGTGCAAAAAGGGAAAATTGGTGTCAATTTGTGTTGAAGAAAACCAAAACGGTAATAATCCATCTGATCTAATGTCATACCGACCATCACTTCATTAGCATTTTTACTTTACGCAGCCTCCTAACAGTAAATATTTCATAACCTCGGCTCGTTCAAAGCCTCTTCTGGTTTGACGTTCCATAGCCAGCTGTTGTGGCGTTGTCTTTGCTGGCGAACCAACAAAAATCATCAGATTAAGAAGATTTTCACCTTAATAAGAGACCGTTTGAACCTTTTCCTCAGTATTTGAATCATTTTGTGTTTTTTGCCATTCATTCTCATGCAGCAGAGATAATTCTGTTTTATGCTGATGTGAAAGCACGGTGCCGTACCTGGAGCTGACTTTAAAGCCCTTTTTTGGCTGACTGTAATTATCCTCACTGTTTCACTTTGGTGCCTGTTTGGTGGCGTGTGCCGGTTTCCAAGATTCTGTTACCACGAACGCCTCTACATTTACAACCTGCGTGAAGTTGATTTCTCATTTTCCTGTTTTGATCTTGAGGGTAATTGTAATGCATCGATTTTGTGTTTCCGCCGTGAATGTGCAGAATAATATGATGGGCAAAATTGAAAAAGCACAGAAAAAGTCTGTTATCTTCAGGTTAGGAAATAACCAGCGAAGATGAAATGGTAGATAAATGGCGAGATAAATATCTCTCCTCTGTTTGCATCTCCCTTCATTATTTTGGGCTGTATGTGTGTTTTAATAAGTGTGCGGCTGTAATAGAATGACCCGGCGCCGCTGACAGCAAACACGGCCCCCGGCACGTCTCTCATCCCCTCGGGGGTGGAGAGAGGGAATATGGAGAGAGAGACAAGAGGGCGCAGGATGGATGGAGGGAGAGAAATGAAAACAGAGAGAGAGAGAGACGAATAGGTGGGGAGAGAAGCAGAGACAAAGAGAGAGGTGGAGTGAGAGAGAAAGAGAGAAGGAGGGAGAGAGGAAGAGATGAAGAGGTGAGGAAGAAGAGATGGAGATGAGGAGTTGGGGAGGAGTGATGGAGAGAGAGAGAGAGATGAAGAGTTAGGGAGAAAAGAGGGAATTTTATGAGACATTTATTTCTTATTTCATCCGTCTGGTCCAAAACAAGTCTTTTTGTTATGGCAAATTAAAACAGGGCAAAATAATAAAAATAGAAATAACAAGAGAAAGAAATCTGCCCAGAAGTAGAAAGAAAGATGGAGGGAGAGAGAGAGAGAGAGAGAGGAGGTCGGCGGTGTAAGTAAAATGCATCATCTCTGGATTTCAAGCATGTAGGTCTTTACTACTTTACTGTCAGCAATTGGGGGCAGAGAGAGAGAGTGGGAGGGCGAGAGAGAGAGAGAGAGAGAGAGAGGGAGAGAGATTAATTGCATCACCACAAAGGCACAAAGGATTCTGTACAGGCATACTGTAAATTAAATTCTAATATAAGCTACAATGACCCGCTCTCATAATAGGAATACAGTCTCATCCATTCATTCATTCATCCATTCATCCATCCATTCATCCATTCATCCATTCATAAACTCACTCCTTCACTTCATCCCATCCCAGAGATGTGGGCCATAAATCCAGGATGCCATTATAATGTTACAATCTGTGGACTTTCCAGACTCCACAGCTTAGAATCCACGGCTCCCCGAGGTGCGGGGACGTGCTGTGATTTCTGCTGCCATCAATGCTTTTCCTGTGGCCTCTTTGTGTAGCTGCAGAAAATATTACATAACGGAACTTGAAGGGAATATTTAACGCTCCCCCCCACCACGCGGAAATGTCATCCATACTGAAGAACGTTTTCCAGTCGGAGCAAACCAATCCGATTAATCCCACAAAACACCTCCATTTTTTTGCCTACGCTTGATATGATAAAATTAGTTTGTACGGTTAATGAATTGGTTATATTATTCCTAAATTTCTATTTTAGACAGTGCTGCTGTGAATTATTCCTTTTGTAGTTTCAAGTTTTTGTGTAGTTTCTTGGTTTTAGACTGTGTGAACACACTCGAAGTCATGCAACCCCACAGTTAACCTACGGAACGGTTTCACTTTGAAATGATCAACATTAGCCCCTGAATGCACCATCATCTTTATCGTGTGTGTGTGTGTGTGTGTGTGTGTGTGTGTGTGTTCCGTCCAGTCAGGAAAGGTCAGCCCTGGAGCTGACGTGAACGTGAAATGTGTCAGCTGCTGATGCGACGCTCACTTTTGAAGGTGTTTTAGCATTTTAGCATAAAATAAATCATTAGCACATTAATTTCACACATTAGGATAATTAGCGCGAACAAACGCGACCGCTGATGTGCAGCCTGAGCGTCTCTCTGCTCGGCTGCATTTAATGTAATCAAACACTGAGATTTGGTGCGAAATCTGGACGGAAACAGGAAGCAGATTAGATTAGAGCGTCGGCCTGTTCCAAAGAAATCAGATGTTCGCTGACGTTTAATGTGTTTGTCATAAATTTATTAATATCTAATCAGTGGAATCATTTCAGCCTTTTACAAGACACAAAATATTAGCTCGCTTTGTATGCAAAAACCAGCAGCATATAAGCAGAACAGATGATTCAGGGGACTTCCAGAATAACAACTCATACTATATACTAAGAGAAGGCTTTATAGTACGTTGTTTACAGGTGTTTTTGTTTGTTGTTTACAAATAATTGTCAAGGCTTTGTTGTTTAGACGTCCTTTTGAAGACCTTGTGTGTTGTTTATGGGCTGTATACGAGGCAAAATTAGTTTACAGGCTGTTTTTGGGGCATTGTTGTTGTTTACACACTGTTTTCAAGCCCTCATTTATCCTTTACTGTTCTTTGATGAAAGCTTTGTTTGTTGTTTACAGATTGTTGCCAAGGCCGAATTTGTTGTTTACAGATTGTTGCCAAGGCCGAATTTGTTGTTTACAGGCTGTTGCCCATTGTTTACAGCGTCAAAAATTCCTCCAATAAGGCGATGAAGCATAAATCAGTCACAGGCTGGCTTGATTTAGGCATTAATTAATAATAGTTTAATCATGTTTTTGAAGTGTGACAAGGTCAAATAGAAAAACTTGGAAGTTAAACACACACACGTGCTCGTGGTGTTTACAGCCGTGTAACAGCCTGCCTCTCAGCGCCGCGCGTTGTCACGGCATTGTCAGATGATGGACGAGGAGTCGCTGGGATCTTTAGCTCTGATGATTTGGGCCAAAGGATTTAATAATTCATGTTTGATGGAGACTTTTTAATATTTCATACAACTAATGAACAGCAGCACAGAAAATATCACACACAACGCTGACAGCAGGTAGAAAATGAGACGCCTGACAGAGAGAGAGAGAGAGAGAGGGAGAGAGAGAGAGAGAGAGAGAGAGAGAGAGGGAGGGATAGATAGATAGATACGATGGAACAACAGATGTCTCTCCACTGCTTAGAGATCAGATGTCGACTGTATGCAGATGATGTCTTATTGTCTATTACAGTACAACAAGTGCTTGGTGTGGATTATGGGTAATGGATTCTGTCTTGGCGACGGTTTGTCGGGTACAAAACGTGGTACTACCCTGCTATCTTTGAGCTAATCAATGCATTGCTACATCACCACGGCCCTGTTGAAGGCGACCGGTAGACCAGGAACTCCGGGGTCTCAGCTTGTGTGGCTATGTGGTTCTGCCTTTTGGTACAATTCATCAAAACCATGGAATTAAAGGTCATTAGCGCTGCAACCAACAGTCCTGGTATGACTAGAACGATAACTGCACCTAATTAATTTGACACTAATACTTGTATTTTTATTGATTTTAGCGCTGCTGCTGCTACAGCTACTGATTTGATGCTATCTTTGCTACTGCTAAGTATGTAAGCGTACATATAATGCTAAATATAAGACATAGACACGTTGGCTATGAGTCAGACTGAGATACAATCAGGCAAAAATAGGCAAAAGTCTGACTAAGACCATAATCAGCCTAAGTTTAGTCTGGATTAATAAGGAGGTCAAGCCTGATAGCTGCTGGACTGCTTGGACTCCTGATGGACACGTACGCATTTGCCTAATGGTTGATGTATTCTAGGAAAATAAAACCATTACTGCTATTCCACACAGGCTGCGAAAGGCCGAGTAAGGTGACAAATAAATAGAAAAAATAACTTTGTACACCTAAAAAAGTCAGATAAACTGTTTGTATGCAGCAGAGAACCAACAGTGTGGAACCTCTGTTGGAGCTCAATAACAGTGTAGGGCATCACCTGATTACTATTAATCAGAGTGAAGGATACACACACACACACACACACACATACACACACACACACTTATGAATGATGTATGGCGTGTGTAATAAAACAGAGGGAGGAGGAGTGAACATCTAAGTCCTTATTAACTTCAAAACGACGCAACTCAAAGAAAATTAATTCGAGAGAGAGAGAGCAAATGAGAGAGGGAGAAAAAAAGAAAGAAAGGATGAGTCCCAATACACAGCAGCAGTGGATCCTCTCAGGGAGGACACACACAGAGTCCCTGGAGCCCTGGAGAGAGAAACATGGTGTGTGTGTGTGTGTGTGTGTGTGTGTGTGTGTGTGAGTGTGTGTGGTTGGTGATGAAGGATGCCTCACAGTAGCGAGCTGCTTGCTCTAAATAAACCATAATCAGTTGTTAGAAACGCTGCAGCTCTTTGGTGGTGATTCACTGGGGGGCACTCAGCAGTTCAAACCTCATACTTGAACATCTCCAAAAATAATAATAATTACAATAATAACAATTTATTGAGGCATTTAATCGGTTTTATGTGTGTGCTGTGTCTTTTGGCGAGTAAACCGGGTGTTTTTATTAAATTTGGTGTAGTGGGTCCTGGGCTAAAGAGCGTTCTATTAAGATATTTGTTTGTAACTAAACCTCTGACTCGATGTGGAGGAGCTTTGAGGGGCTTTAATTTGCGTTCCGTGGATCCATAAGGATTCATTCAAAGGACGTCAGAGCTGTTATGAATCCTATGGTGAGGGATTAGCTCATGAATATTCAGTTTAGTCTGTAGGCAAGACAGCAGTTTATACGTTTATGTCATAGTTAGGAAGACGCGGCCTGAACTTAAAACTATCTGTGCATATTTCTACAAAAACCAATTTCATCCTGGAAGCCTGAGTTGGATTTATTCATTCACCGCGCTGTAATTGAATGGCCAGACAAACTGCATTCAAATGTTATCTTTCAGCTATCATTTAATTTGGTAAAATTACCAGGATGTCCCTTTAAATCATAAAGTGTGGTCCAAACCCCAGTTTGTGGTGAGTGACTTTGGCCTTTGTGTCCTTTGGGCTTGCTGTAGGGCAGCGAGAACTCCAATTTGTCACAGCCGATTGGGAACATTGTAACGTTTTAACATTTCAACCTCCCGAATAAAATGATGTATGATAATTAAATTTATAATTTGATGCAGAGGAGCTTTTAGAGGCTTTACCGAGTGATCTATGGATCCATAAGGGTCCGTTCAAAGACCTATGGACCTGGGAGGAGAACCACAATTATGTCCAGAATGATTTAGAGAAGTATGAGTTTAATGTTGGGGTGTGGGAATTTGGGAAACGTTCAGATGTATACTTGTAGGGAAGGATAGCAGAGGAGGGGAGGTTAACAACAACAACAGCACCCTGGATGGAATGGTCTTTCTGCACGGCGTCAGTCGGGTTCAAAGTAGGTCATTACCCGGTTAAACCCAACATCAACAACAATGATCAACCGCCGTTTCAGTCAGTAAATCACTGATTGTGCCGCTCTGGTTTTTGTCTGTGTTTTCCTTAACAAAGCTCTGCATGGTGGTCTGGCCTGCTAAAAGCTGTAGTGCTTCCACCCGCTCTTACTCTTGCCATTGCCTCTTCTAATTTACTTTACTTTAATGTTACATGACAGAGAGTATATTCCGCTTTATTGGCTGTTATTCTTTCAAAATACTCCCAGGCTGGACTTGCAAAGTTTCTTTGCTGAACCTGTCGCCTCCATATTAGAATAACAACCGTTCATGACGTTTATTCAGGCAAAACACGGCCAACGAAAACAGAGCCCAAGAGGTAAAAATGGATAGAAGTGTGTTTGGTGTACGGCTGTGTTTCCTACACGTGTACATGAATCCTTTTTCTGTTTAGGACGAGCGTGTATTCCCTCCGCTGTAACATCCGGGTGTGACATATAGGAGCCGTATGTGGGACGAATAAATTACACAGTTGAGACGGAACAATGCAGCAAAATATCATAAATACACCTGAGACCAGAAGGGATTTCACGTGAACACACACTTCATGAATCCAGGAGGATCCATTCAAAGAGCCACACATCTGGCAGCACATTTACAAAATCCTACTATGGCGAAGGCTAAACTCATGAATATTTCAGTTCATTATATTAATCCCTACAAGCCAAGATGGAACAGGATGACATCAAATCAGGAAAGGGATGAAAATGTATGAATGCTGACAGTGCATACATTTTTATCTTATGCATGTTTCTCTTTGATTTCGACTGAAACCTCTGTGTCCTGGTAGAACAATGTCGTCTGTGTGTGTGTGTGTGTGTGTGTGACGCTGATGAACAGATGTGTATGCAGGTCCAGGCTTTGCTCTTTGCTCCTTCGTGGCTTAACTGAAGTTTCTGAAGTGAAGACATCACATCCATGTTTCCCAGGCCTTCATCAGGATCCCTGCAGACTCCGGAATGGTTTTTCGAAAGCCGGGTGCAGCAGGAAGACTCTGTAGATGCTCAACTAGATTAGAATCCGGGTCCTGGGGGGCCTGAGCTCCGGTCTGAGATCGTGATATTCTTTCAGCACTGTGATGCCTTCAGGGCCTGAGTGGAGAACCTGGTTCCTCTTAGTCTGGATCAGGAAAACCAGACAGGGATCAGAAGATTCACAGCAGCTGTGTAAAAAAAAAGGGAAAAAAAAGATGGAATAAAGATAAAGGAATAAAGAATACAGAGCTCACGCAATACACATAAAAGTACTGAAGTCAGAGGAAAAAAGAGGAAATAAGAGCAGTGAAAAATTATTAAACGGAAAGAAAGAAAGAAAGAAAGAAAGAAAGAAAGAAAAGGATTAAAAGAAGTAAAAATAGCAAAAGGAAGTAAAGAAAGGATTGGTGGAAGTAACAATGAAATGAAAGACAGAATGATCAGATGAATGAAAAGGAATGAAAAATGGAAGGAAGAAAGGAAGGAGGAAGGGAAGAAAATAATTTTCATTAAATTTGTGGAAAATGTCCGATCTGGGTTGAAACGTTTGCTCTGTTGGTTTTAGTCTGACTGCGTATCAAACAAACATCTTAATCGTTCTTTTTTGGTCAATTTTTTTGTTTTATCTATATGTATGATGTCATTGTAGACTTAGGAATGAAGAATTTACCGTCCTGCCATAAAAAAGTCACTTTTTAAAAGGCACAGTTGAATTGTATGGAAATCTCATGATGCTCATTGATTATTGATTCCTAAAAAGCATTAAGTCTTCCAGTCACACACGTCGCCTCTTCTTCACATGTAAATTATACATGGACGTCACCTGGAGTAATCCCGATGACTTAAAAAATACATACGGTACACGATGGCACTGTGTATGTGTATATATGTGTGTGTGTGTGTGTGTGTGTCCCAGGTGCAGCTGTGTCTTTGTGTTATGAAGCCACTTAGTCACTTCCATTCTCCCTCGACATGCCTGTGACGACAGAGGACAGCAAACAGAGGACGAGCAGAGAAAAGCTCTTATCCTCCACATACGTGCAGAAAACCACACGCCACGCCACTCTTCATCACTCTTCATCTTTCATCCATCCTTTTAGTCGGAAAGCAGCACAGTCGAGCAGCATTTATGAAAGAAAGCAAAGAAAGAAAGGACAGATGGACATACAGACAGACAGAAGAATAAAAAGATGGGAAATATTCCACAGGGGAAACAGACAAAGGACAGAGACACAGACAGACAGATTACAGAAAAAAGACACAGATGGAAAAAAGGACAGACAGATTACAGAAAAAATGGAGAGGCAAACAGAGAAAAAAAGGACAAACAGAGAAAACAGATGAAAGAAATGATAGACATACAGACAGACAAAAGAAAAATGGACAGACAAACAGAGAAAAAAAGGACAAACAGAGATGAAAGAAATGACAGATTTAGGGGAGAAAGAAAGACTGATTGGTGGACGGACAGACAAAAAAATGAAGGATGTACAGACAAAAGAAAGAAAGAAAGAAAGAAAGAAAGAAAGAAAGATTGGTGGACGGACAGACAAAAAAGGGAAGGACGTACAGACAGACAAAAGAAAGAAAGAAAGACAGACAAAAGAGAGACAGACAGTATATTTTCCCCAACTCTGTGAAGTAAAACCTCCAAGTTGCCCATAGCTGTGAATGGGAGTATTTCCATGCATTCATGCGTCGCCTCCTGTGACGTCCACATTGTTGTAACGTTGTTCCAAGGATTGTTCCATTGTTGTTGGAATATGGACAGAAATTGAGGCCTTATAACCCTAAACAAGACATAGAGGAGCTTAAATAATCTTCAATGTTTTATTCCATTTTTTTGAATGAATCTGTGAATATTAATGAGTTAATCCTTCGATTAGTAAATTCCCTTCCTGGTCTGCAGCTCTTTGAATAGACGCTGATGGATCCATGGAACTCATGTTTGAGCCTTTAAAAGCTCCTTGGTGTAAATTTACAAGGTTAGCTCGATACAAATACGTTCACCGTCCTCCCGCGCGACCGTCCTCCCGTGTCTGTGACCTTTGACCCCCAGGTGTCTGCCCGCGTTCACGGATACCTAAACAGCTCTGCGATAGCGTAAAGACACGGACGTAAGCGTTCCATACCATGTTTCTGTGTGGCGCCGCTCGACCCGTTCCTTCTACAATTTATCATCAGCGTGACACCAAAGCCATGATGATGAGAAACAAAGCCATCACTCACTGTCCCCTCCGTCCGCGTGTGTGTGCGTGTGTGTGCGTCTCAGAGAGATCAGGCTAAGGTCAATGAGAGTTTTAAGCTTTCCTCCCCATTCTTTTCCTCCAATTCCGTTTTCTTTCCCCATCCTAATTCATTGGCCCTGTGTGTGTGAGTACACACTCTCCTACGCACACACAGACACACACACACACACACACACATAGAGGGCCACCACACCTACACACACAATCACCTTTTAATTCCCTTTGATGTATTACTCTGGCAGGAACCAATTTTAGCGCCCAGAATTGGGCCTTAAATCACCAAATCACCTCCTTTCACTCCTTCAGCCATCTATCAAGCTGTTCATCTGAAAAACAGAGAAAACAGCTCAATCTATCAGGAATGTAAATAAACGAGCGAGCGCGGCGGCGGCGGCGGCTTGGATAAATATCGTATCGACAGGGATTGAAGGATTTGTTTTAGGTTTGATGGATGATGGAGGACCTGCTCCGGAAGCCTGCTTTGGTGTGTGTGTGTGTGTGTGTGTGTGTAAACGTAGACGTCACACAGGTGCTGTGACACTGTAAATTTATTTTGGATTTATGAACAGGAACAATAGATTTTTGGGCTGAGCGTCCTGCTTCCTTTGTCGCTGCACTCAAAGCTGCCCGGAGCTGAGCTGAAGCGAAACTCCGAAACAGCAATAACAATGTAATAACGCTAGTAACACTCTACCAAACAACCGCTGCGTACGCACAAAACGGGGCTTAGCCTGTATGCTAACATCAGGATTTCTGTAAACAAACTTGAAACTCTGACCGATGTGTGTTTGCACATTTTAGAGAATTGAACAGACACACTCACAGCGTTAATGTGTGTGTGTGTGTGTGTGTGTCTGCGTTTACGTCACAATATCTGTAGTTTAACATGAGTTTTTCACCTAAAACCAATAAAAAATGTAAGTGGCACGAGTAGTTTCGATACAAATGAACAAAATTATATTATGTGACATTATATAAATGATTTTATGATATATTAAATCTAATTATAGGCACATACTGTATATACTGACGGTGCATAAAGATGAAATATGAGTTGAAGTGTCTTAGATAAATCACAGCATTAAACCCTCCAACTTATTCATTGATAACTAATAGATTGTTTATGTTATCTTGGTTTTCAGTGTGTACGGATTCAATGTAATCTCTAACAAAGGAGGCCCCTAGAAACAGCCTAGCAACCACTTTAACCTACAGCACAAAACCTGCAAACATCTTCAAATCCAAGCAGCCACAGTACAAAATGTTATGGTTTCGTTGCTACGGTTTTTCTCTGTTGTTGCTAAAGAGTTCCTACATCACATGTCAAGGTAAGATCACCAGTTTTTGTTATCGGTAAAAAGCCTGAGCTCCGTGTCCTTGTTTTAACCAATTTAAGGCATTATCTAAAAGGTTTATAGAACGTAGTCATCAATTATGGGGATGATTGATTGACAAGTCCTGAGACGGGCTGTATTTTCCAACCAAATCTCCTTCAAACTCAACGCGCTTCTGCCAATGATGCTGGAGCAATTTTATTACAAAGGCAATCATGGTGAAATTGGTTTTTGTTAAGGCGGAATCTGTGTGAGTGTGTGTGTTAATGGTTGTTGTGCTGAGGATGGATGTGTTGTGTTCTGGAAAGTGACCAGCTGCTGGGGTTGGCGTTCCCTCTGCGTCCTCCTCTCTGCTGTCTATTGATTAATTAATAGTGAGCGATCCTTCATCTTTAAGGCTGTAATTACACTAGAGACGCATGCAAGGACAGAGGGGGCGCTGTCTCTCACACACACACAAACACACAGACACACACACACACTGAGACTGTATGAGCATCCGTTTACGACCTCAAATCCTGCACTGGATTACCCACAAATCTGTTTTTTTTGATAGAAACGGGGAAATAGGATCTCCGTTTGTGCTTGTAAATAACATGTAAAAGTTCAGAGGTCAGACACTTGTTAGACACTGAGACTTCAGGAGCTCCAACAGGAAAGTTAAACTTAAAGTTTGGCCTTTTTTAAGTGGACGCTACAGAGCTAATGATGCCTGCCGTCTTTGATGTCTGATGTAAGTCATGATGAGAGATTTTGGTCCGATGAAGTTTTATCGAGCGCTGCAGAAGACGTCCTCTCGCTCCGACTCGGCTCCTGTTAGAGAAACGTAAAAAAAAAAACAGAAAAACAGAAAAAAACGCCGTGAGAGTTTTTATTTAATTTCGTATTTTTCTGTGGGCGTTGTTGCTGAAACCTCCTGTCACACCAGCTGGTGCAGGATTGGCGACCATGTGTCCATGCTGTTTTCGGTCCAAACTTGGCTGTAACAAACTCCCGTATCAGAAATCTGTCATGTCTGAATTTCCGTGTCTGATGACTAAGCTGCTATTTGTTTCTTCATATGTTTCGTTTTATTTTCAGCTAGCCGTTTATGATGTTTCACGGTGCGGCGGTAGCACGAGCGCGCTGCCTGAACAAATGCATCGTGGGTGCTTTCCAGGAACGCGGTTCGTACGTCGGTTTCAGCTGGTAGAACGACACAGATAAACGTTTGTCTACGTACGTGTGGGGTGTTGTTGGGCGGCCCGCAAAACACGAGGATGACGACGGACGTCATTTGCGTGGCGTTGCTAGGGAGTTACTATAGCCAAATTCAGCTTAACATCATGGGAAGTACAGTTCTTCACTTTTGTCGTCAATTTGTCGATAATTGAATGATAAGTCGTGAGCTTTGCCTTATTTTCTAATATGACTTTTAACAGAGTGAGTGTGTGGGAGAAAAGTGAATCACGTGACAGTTCAAATGTGGTACATTTTTATTTCCCTGATTCTAACGCAATGATTTTGTCCTATTGTAATGTCTGGAATGTGGGATTCAGCCTAGCACTGACCGAACAGTAACAACAACCCACCAATCTTAATACACCCGTAACTGCCTAGTAAACATTTTCCATAGTAACCTGATAATTCCTTGATACCCTGGCAAAAAGATTCCAAGTACTCTAAATAGTAGCAACAACCTCGATTGTCTTGACACTAAAGTAACCACCTTGCACTCTAAATAGAAGCAAAAGCCTGCTTATTCGTTATCACTCTAGCAACAACCTACCAACTACTCAACTCTCAGCAATAGCAGTGGCTGCTAACTCCATGACATCTGAGCAACCATCTAACAAGAATAGCAACCATTCCGAATTGTAAAACAACCTGATATGATACCTTGTCACCTTAGCAAAAATATAGCAATCACGCTTAACAGTGGCGACAACCTGCATATTCCTGGACACCATGACAACAAACCGCATATGTCTTGACTTTCTAACCTTCTTATCACCTGGCAGCAATGTAACAACCACCCGACTCTGACCTAGCATTGACCCTTTTACCTAGCAAGGACAGTCGCAAAGTCACTATGAACCCCAGTAACAACCTACAAACATACGAGGCGCTGGAGTTGCGCAGGATTCTTATTTCCAGCCGCATTACGCATTCAGCTGAAACCACCCGACATGAGTGTCAAATGTCAGAGATAGGTGATCGCATTAACACGAGAGAAGGCGAGATATCAATGTCAGCGGGACAAAAGAATAAACGGGGAGAAGGACGGAGAGCCGGGAGGGATGGAGGGATGGAGGGATGGAGGGATGGAAACGTGCTGCACATCTCCTCTAAGGCTCATCAACATCGCTAACGCTCAACGTGCGGCTGTTTAATATGGCCGACGGAGCGCCGACACGACGGCAACGAGACAAGCAGCTTAATGAACAAACAACGGGCGAGGAGGGCGAGAGAGAGAGAGAGAGAGAGCGAGAGAGAGAGAGAGAGTTTACATGGTGAATGAAGTGAGTGGATCAAGACGGAGAGAGACGTTAAGTGTATCCAGTGTGTGTATGTGTGTGTGCAAGAGAATAACGTGGGGGTATCGGTGTGTGTTTATGAGTGAGAATGACGGTGTGTGTGTGTGTGTGTGTGTGAAGGTGTGTGAGTGTGTGTGTGAAGGTGTGTGAGTGTGTGTATTAGTGTGATTGTGTGTGTGTGTGTGTGAGAGCATCATTGCCTGTGTGTGTGTATCTGTGTGTGTGTATGAGCGTCTGATCATGTTTGTGAGTATCAGTATTTGTGAGTGTGTCTATCAATTTGTTTGTGTGGGTGTCTGTATGTGTAAGTATAAGTGTGTGTGTGTGTGTGTGTCTGTGTTATCAGGTGAGTTTTTTTATTGATCACTGTGCAGTGTCCATAGGTCAAAATGATCCAATCAGGAAGCAGAAAGAAAAAGAATCTCTCCCCTTCTCTCTCGCTCTCTGTCTCTCCTCTCTCTCTCTCTCTCTCACTCTCTCTCTCTCTCTCTCTCTCTCTCTCTCTCTCTCTCTCCTGGAAATAGAGGTTGATGGTCTTCCTCTGTACATCAGACAGAATACATGTGGATGAGCAGGAATTGATTGAGCGTTGGCTCCAGGTGAAGGAGGTCTCGGCCCTTTGAGACGTGGGCGGGAGTTCAATCTGACACCGCGTGCTCTCTCTGAGCTGCGTTGGAGGGGGTGGCAGCGG
>OMNV01026987.1:0-18346 GCA_900303265.1 Brotula barbata | reverse complement strand
CCATCACCTCCGTCTCAGGCCCGTATCGATCCGCCGCACTTCGATCTCCTCTCGCTGTGCTCCCGCAGCAGCCGCCGCCGGCCTCCTGATGTCTTCATAAACCCGTCCGCAGCCTCGCGTTCCTCCTCGCGCACGCCAGCGTTCTTAATTGCGTGAGCGCGTGCGTCGACCCGCTCCGGCCTTGACCCTGCAGCGAGCGAGGTGATTTCCTTCCCAGCTGAAATTTCAGTTGAAACGCTTCACCGCTGGAGCGCCTTGACTTCCTCATAAATACTTCAAGTCCTCAGCACTCAAGGTTTTAAAGTGATTTCCCTAAAATTAAGTTTCTGAGCTGGGAGTAATCCATCACTGCCATTTACTCGGCTTCCAGACAGGGTTTTTCTTTACAGGTTTATTAAATTAATATCTTTCCTGCCCGGCTTGTGGGAGCAGTCTGAGTGAATTATGATTCCGCCCCGCGTGAGTTAAATCACGCTTTTCAATCCTGCCGGAAAGCGAGGTGTCTCTCGGAGCGCCCCGCGTGCCACTTGTTCCATTTCTTAACTAATGGGCCACAAATTTCCACCGATTGTGTGTCGGGCAGGTCATTAGACAAATGTCTCTTTTTCTTGGCTCGTCTCCGCTGGCAGATGCGGTCCGGACGTTCCTCCTCGGGAGGAGATTTGTGTGAAATGTCCTCTGCGTGTGCTGTCCACACGGTTCCTGACCCGGCACAGAGACAAATCACGTGAAGAGGGAAGTTGGGAGAGGAGATGATGGACGACCGTTTTCCTCTCGTGGAGCGTCCAGGTGTGTGATGGACAGACGGGATGAAAGGCAGAATAACCGCTCTGTTCTCACCTCGTAATCCTTGGGACCGGTCCTGAACGTTGGAGTCCCCCCTGGGACAGCTTTGACATTGCGCGTCTGTGGATGGAGAGGACACGCGGCTTGGAAACTTCATCTGTACATTTGCACCCCCTCCCTCCTTTCTGTCTCTCTTTCTTCCTTCTCCTCCCTCTCCTTCCACCCTGGCTGTGTCTCCAGTTCACTTTTGGATGAGTCCCAATGCCTTTGAACCAGGACTTACCGAGGTCTCAATACTGATCCAAACGCTCTAACCCGTCAAGGCTGCAGGGACGAACGTCTGATGGAGCGAAGGCGCTCGTTCCGTGCAGATGGTGCACGTGCAGCACCGTGGTCCTGCTGGGAGAACCTCATCGTGTCGTCTGGCAGCCACCGCTCAAAGGAGAGGAGAGCCGCCGAGCTCACAGTCCACCAGTCGCACGCAGACGGTCGCCATTTTCACCCGCGCGACCAATCTCACCCCGTCATTTTTCACATTGAATTAGAACGCGGCGTACAGATCGCCCGGCTCTTTATGTTTATTAACGCATCTAATCCCCTCCGCCATGGATGTTGTGATATCCCAGGCATTAAATCCGCTAACGCCATCCGCACAATCACATTCTAACGACACAAACGCAAATTATCTCCGACAGACGCCATGTAATCTGTTTCCAAAAATAGACACAAACCAACTAATGGATGTTGGAGCAGACTGCACCGGTCGACGCCGGCGCTAAAGGGAAGGAGAGGAGAGGAGAGGAGAGGTGGTGGAGAAGGTCAGAACGAACAGTTCAAGATGAATTGCGACGTCTCGTGAGAGCCGCGGCCGTGGAAGCAATTACAGCGTTCGTGGTCGGGCAGACATACATCATCGGCGCGCTGGCACAACAGATTATGTACATTCATCTGGGCGTACCTGCTCTGTGTTTGTGTAATTTAGATGCAGAATGGAGCCCTCTGCTGAAAAATTAGGAAACACAAGGTTGAGTGTCCACCTCGTGATTGGTGCCTTGACATTTCTTTGTTTTATTCATTTGACCTTGTGGGCTGGCTGTCATGTTGACACTCTATATCAGTGTTTAATTTTAAAACAACACCACAATAAGTCTCGCCGTCCATCTTCACGCCCACAGCTCCTCTGACCACCTCCTCTCTCTCCCTCTCTCCCTCCCTCTCTCTCTCTCCCCCTCTCCGCCCTCAGGTCCAATTGGCTGAAGCCGTGCTGCGGGCGCAGGGCGGCGCTGTGGCAGGTGTGTCTGCTCTCGGCCGGGTTCAACTGCTTCCTGGTGGCCTGTGTCATTCTGGTGGTGCTGCTGCTGACGCTGGAGCTGCTCATCGACACCAAGCTGTTACAGTGTGAGTTAGAACATCCCACAAATTTAGAATCACTTTGCACCAGGATAAAGACGAGGAGATAGAGGATGGACCAGGATAAAGACTGAATAGATAGAGGATGGACCAGGATAAAGACTGAATAGATAGAGGATGGACCAGGATAAAGACTAAATAGATAGAGGATGGACCAGGATAAAGACTGAATAGATAGAGGATGGACCAGGGTAAAGACGAATAGATAGAGGATGGACCAGGATAAAGACTAATAGATAGAGGATGCACCAGGATAAAGATAAATAGATAGAGGATGTACCAGGGTAAAGATAAATAGATAGAGGACGGACCAGGATAAAGACTAAATAGATAGGGGATGGACCAGGATAAAGACTGAATAGATAGAGGATGGACCAGGATAAAGACTAAATAGATAGAGGATGGACCAGGGTAAAGATAAATAGATAGAAGATGGACCCGGGTAAAGATAAATAGATAGAGGATGGACCAGGATAAAGATAAATCGATAGAGGTTAGACCAGGATAGAGACTGAATAGATAGAGGATGGACCAGGATAGAGACTGAATAGATAGGGGATGGACCAGGATAGAGACTGAATAGATAGAGGATGGACCAGGATAAAGACTGAATAGATAGAGGATGGACCAGGATAAAGACTGAATAGATAGAGGATGGACCAGGATAAAGACTGAATAGATAGAGGATGGACCAGGATAAAGATAAATAGATAGAGGATGGACCAGGGTAAAGATAAATAGATAGAGGATGGACCAGGATAAAGACTAAATAGATGGAGGATGGACCATGATAAAGACTAAATAGATAGAGGATGGACCAGGATAAAGACTGAATAGATAGAGGATGGACCAGGATAAAGACTGAATAGATAGAGGATGGACCAGGATAAAGACTGAATAGATAGAGGATGGCATGTGTGTGAGGACAAGCGCAACCAAGTCCTGGTCTGATATATCTACTGTGTAACGAGACCACGTCGATGAGGGCCTCCTGGGGCTTCGGGCTCAGATCGATCAGGGTCTTGGGAATAGAACCCTCCCATTAGTATTCCAGGATGTCAGGTGGTCGAAATGCCAGCGTGACCCGCTTCACCCCACCGTCACCTTCATCCATGTCAGCTGACTCTGCCGAGACGTCTGCGTCTGTCATAATTAAAAGGTCAGATGTCCCGACCCGTGTGATGTCAGACGGCCGAGGGACGAACACGCGTCAGGAATGTCACTCCGGCAGCGTCCGACCAAGAGAAAGTAAGACAAATATGTGACAGGAGCTAAGGGGACAAAGGAATCAGGCGGTGGAGTTGGCTGGTGGATGAACGGGGGGGCGGACTGGAGGAAGATGAATGAACTGATAGACAGATCACTGAACATGGCAAACAAAGACAGATGGCTGGGAGGCGGCGCGTGGAGAGAAATGCCTCCGCTGACAGAGAGGCTGCCCACAATTAGCCTGATGAATAGACGGAATGGAGGAAAACACGGCCACGTCCCACATGTGCCGTATGTGGCGTGTTGATGTTCTAACTTCTCGTTTATCTCCACAGTTAACAATGCCTTCCAGTTTGCGAGCATCATCCACTGGATCAGCCTGGCCATTCTCTCTGTGTTCTTCACGGAGGTGAGTCTCTCTCTCTCTCTCTCTCTCTCTCTCTCTCTCCCATCCTCCCTCCTCTACAAAAACACTCTCTCCTGCAGCTGATGCAGCACCCTATTGATTAATGCTATCTTGTGCATTATATATGGGACCGTTGAGGTACAGTGATGGCTTCTTATTAGAATACTAACAACACCACGAGAACACTTAGACGGCTGTACGTGTGTATAATTGAAAGGCTGAAATCATATTAGAAGACGTGTGTTTGATGGCTGCTGCTGTCAGAGCTGACAGTTTTGTCGCTCGTGGTGGATCCGAGCGTCACTCGGGGCTTTTCTGGTTTTAAATCATTCGAGGCGCTCAGGTGAGCTGCATCGATTGACCTTTTCTTTGCCTTTGTTTCTTACACTTTGAGCATATTGCTGCTGAATTTTAATTATCAATAATATCCCTGAGTGATACAATTAAGATACGAATGCAGCCGCCTGGCCAGATTTCCCTCCGGCGTAACCTTGAGTATCCGACATAAACATGGAGGTTAGGGGGTGATGGGAGAGGAGTGGAGAGAGAGAGAGAGAGGAGGGAGAGTGCTGTTTGCCCGCTGCAGCCCCTGCTGCATCAGCAGAAGCAGCGAGATGCGGTGTCTCTAATTGTTTGGATGAAATTCTATCATGGGGGCCTGTGATGTGTATGAATATGATGTCATTGATGAATTACCAGAGGAGAAATAAAAGAAGTGGGAATCACGGCTGCCGTGCTGATACAGGCATTTGCCTTTTATTGGGAATTACAAATGCAGCTACTCAGTATTTTCTGCCTCCATAACAGCCACAGTCATCACGGATTCGCTGCCCTTGCTTTCTTCCTTCTTACCCATGTGTAACCTCCTCTCTGTGTCCATGTCTGTCCCTCTGTCTGTCTCAGACGGTGTTCAGGATTGTGGTGTTGGGGATATGGGATTACATAGAGAACAAAGTTGAGGTAAGGTCCCTGGGGTCCCATTAGTCCTGACTCGGGCCCCTTTCACTGCAGTGTCGCTCTTCTCTCAAAGTCATACTTCTCTGTGACACTGTGGCTGTGTGTGTGTGTGTGTGTGTGTGTGTGTTTTGTCTCAGGTTTTTGATGGAGCGGTCATTGTCCTCTCTCTGGCCCCCATGGTGGCCTCTACAGTGGCCAACGGCCCCAGTAGCCCCTGGGATGCTATCGGTCTCATCATCACACTGCGCATCTGGAGGGTCAAGAGGATTATTGATGGTGAGGCCGGGAGGGCCCGGGGGGCTAGGGGGCTGCTGTCCCTCGTCCCCTGTGTCCTGTCCTTTACTGTCATATCAGAGTGAAAAATACTGCAGTATGCTCTGCAGCACTGAATACATTCCTTTTATATGTAATTTTTTCCCCCCTCATTTCATGATTTTTCTCTGGGAAGATTAATGAGGCTTCACTTCTTCTTATACTAGTTCTACTTCAACTCACTTATGCTTTTAATTCCCTCACCGGTTGGTACATGCAAATTAAGTTTAAATGCACGTGCATACAGAAAAGCTCCTCTTGAAATGTATGATTTTACAAATATTGTTGCTCCCCCTTGTGGCGCCTTAATATACTGTGCATGCGCAAAAATGATTACTGTAATATGCTGAAGTAAGCAATTTGGTCAAGTTAAATTGTATTAAAGAAAAGTTTCTTTCAAAATAAAGAATAATAAAACAAATATTTATTTCAAATATAACATAATAAAATAATAAAACTTCACTACAATCTAATCCATATCCAGCTGGAAATGGTATATTCTTATTATTATATTATTATTTGCAGGCACAGTGGGTACATATATTAAAAAAAATACATTATGTGGTCCACCAGAGCTTCAGTTATAAACTATGATGACATTTGTCTGACTGCAGCTTCAAAGTAGGAAGATCAATTTGTGGATTAAGTCGATTCTTGATGTCTGACGTTGAGTTGAATTGGAATCAACTTCATGTTTTCCTTTCACCTCTTGTCTCAGCGTACGTTCTTCAAGTGAAAGTGGATATGGAGCTGGAGATCCAGCAGTATGAGAAGGCCAAGGCCGTGAGGGACGAGCAGCTGGACCGCCTCACTCAGATCTGCCAAGAACAAGCAGTATGTTCCCCTCATCCCTCACCTACAGTCTTACTACAGTAAATTCATGCCCACATATCACCACTAGATGGCAGCAAATCGCCGTGTAAGACTATGATCTCATAGCATCCCATCACTTTTGACAGTCTTACGGATATCAGATGGCCGGCAATGTGCAATGTCTCAAGGTGTTCTATTGATTACTGCATAGTGCTCATATTATTGTTTATAAGTGACGGCAAAGACTAACTTTAACTCAGATTAAATTCACCAAGTGCTCTTTATATCTCAGGTGTCAACATGGTCGAGGGGGAAGGAGTTTGTATTATGTCTGAGAGTTATGATGCAGCTGTTAGAGAGCTTTAAGTGTTAAAAAAGCCCTTAATAAGTGAAGATATATATAAACTGTAATGGTAGCTATGAAGGAACATTGAGTTATATTGACCAATATGTTGTTCTTGGTGTTAAAGTATCTCCCCAATAAATATCACAGTATGAATGTTTCAACATCATTTTATTTGGTTTTTTTTCATCCTTGTCAGTTTGAAATCAGGCAGCTGAGGGCCCACCTGGCACAGCAGGACCTGGACCTGGTAGCAGAGCGCGAAGCAGCCATGCAGATCCACCATATGTGGGGCAAACAGAGCAGCAGTTTCCAAGAAGTGGACGGCCTGGCCCCTGGGGTGTCCGAGCGTCATAGACCAGCTAAAGCTAGAGAGCCAGGGGGGCCTGCAGGTAACCACCTGGAACGCATAGCTCCTTTGTATTTCACTGAAAGACCTCTATCCGCTGGGGGAAATTAAGGCCGTGCTTGACATAGTAAACCGTGTTCCCACTTCCCGCTAAGTGGTCGGTTCAATGCAGAGATGTCCTCGATGCCTTGGACCGTGCCGGGCCAGCAGTTAGAGGGTTTTGCTTGTGCCTGGAGGGTTGTCGGTGTAAATCTATTGGGCTTGCTGGGAACGCAGGTCAAAAAGACACCCTTCTAGTTTGTATAAGCCAGCAACAGTAATCTGTCAGAAGTGACACATTTCAAAGAGATGTGACAGTAATCAGAAGCATCTCTTTGTCTAAGAGTTTGAAGTTGGGACCTTTTATCAATGGTAGACATTGCAGACTGGCATGTTGTTGCTGTACTCCTCTCCAAACATTCGTCTTACAACCCAAATCGAAATTCTACTGCCACATTTAAGATGGACTATAAAGCTTTCAAACAGTGACAGGTCATAACTTACGGGACTTAAACACCCACTGTCAGTGCAGGTGATGTCGGGCCTTGAGACACTTAGGCTGTTCCTCGATCAAAGCTATAAATCATCGTGGGACTTTACCATCTCAGGTGGGGTTTCTGGTCAGACAGCCTTTAAGTGGTCCTGCTCCACATCTATTCATGTGTTATTAATCATCCAGAGATTGTTGCTGTCACTTTTAGGCTGAGTAATGTCTGTCCCTCTAAGGACATTGACAAAACAAATGGACAAAACACAAATAAGTGTAAGCCAGAAAAGTCCGGAGGGACTTTTTGGACAGCATTTGATACTTGGACTCTTTTAAGACCAGTGTTACTCTACGCTAAACATTACTCTGGTCTTCTTACTGCTTATCCATAAGTAATAACTATGTTTTATGGATTTCTTGATCACCCAAAAGGTCAAATAAGTATGTAAGTACCTATGGTCTCTGCAAATATGGTGTACATGACTACACACAGCATGTTAAGCAGTCCTTTTAATCCCTGCAGATCACTTTGTTCAAGACGACATGAATAACTACATCAGCCAGTACTACAGTGAGCCGAGCAGCGGTGAGCATCATCCATCATATAATCCTTCATCACTCTAATAATCATCTCTAAAGTCCTGTATGTGTGTTTACATGCCTTGTTTTCCCCCTGTAGATATGGGGATCCCAGACCCTGCTGCCCGTGTCATCACCACAGCAGCCATAGACGTCCACTTGCCTAACAACCCCAGTCAGCTTCCCTCATCCTTGGTGAGTGCCGACGCGGCACCATCCAGCCGCCTGCAGCGGACCGGCAGTTCTGTCAGCGAAGCCTCCACCACCACGATATCCCGCACCAGCTTCACCGCCCGCCAACACAGCATCAGCAGCCACACTCTGGGCTCCACCACGGACTGCAGCTCCACAGTGCGCGAGGCCTCCACCTCCACAGACTACAGCGATCAGCGCTGCTACCCCCCACCCTACAGCAGCCCCCTCGCCCTGGGAACGCAGCCTCGGGGAAGTCCAAGCGCTGTGGTGCAGGAGCTGCTCTCCTCTCTATCTGAGGACTCCTGTCTCACCCAGAAGGGCCTGGATCCTGTCAACCTCAAACTGCCCAGCCCTGCAGGCTCCACCAAAACCAGTCCAGAGCTGGAACACAGGGTCAACATCTACAACAAGAGGAACCAGGAAAGCAGAGTTGGGCTGCACACCAAACCTCTTATCCATCTGCAGAGCAGCGAGCCGTTTCTAGAAGAGAAGTACAGAATGATGGAGCCAGTGGACGCCCCAGTCAACCGTCTGTCAGAGACATAAAATCATGCCTGGGATGGGAAACTGAACAGGACTCACGCTATAGATCAACCGCAAAAAATGTAACCTTGACTCATCTCCCACTATTTGGGAGTCCTTGGCCCGTACAGTGGTTACCCTCTTCTACTGTTTGAGCATCTGTGGAACTGAGGCGACGTCCTCTCTGGCGCAGCACAAACAGAGGTTAATGGAGAACGGAAAAATAGACATGGGATCATGCAACAAGTTTCAGGAATTGACAGTCAAAAAACATTTAGGTTTTATTTAAAAATTTTACCAAAATAAACCAGCAACAGGGCTTCAGCCCCAAACATTTCTGACAAGGGGTCGGTGCAGAAATCAAGAGTTTTGATATGCGATATTTCTAGGAGGAAAAACCAGGAAGGGGATTGTGCCGAGGAGGACTTGGCTCCTTTGGGAGGCTGACTGGAGATGATGATGATGATGATGATGATGATGGTCTGATTAGATCATATACTATGGACCCACAGACTCTAAACCAGGTCCCCAACTGATGAAGGCATGGATTTAACACTAGTGTGAGTGTGTTAACCGTTAACATGCTTTGGCAGTCTATTGTCTCCAAACTGCTGCAGGGTACATTGGATCAGTGCTGAGATGTTATCTCTAATTTTTTTCTTATGTCTTTATATATGAGCAAAGTTAACATTTTTATCTAAATTCTATAGGTGAAAAGAATTCATTGCATTGGTGGATGACTGAAGCGATTGATTATGTTTTTGTCCAGATGCCATGAATGGAATCTGACCCAAACCCAGCTGAGTGTTTACAGAGCCGTAGCAAACATTTCCCATCTATACAGCACTGGTTGTCATTTAATTGGAAGAATCTACCTGTACATGATCAATGTCACATCATTTTTTTCACATTTACAGGTTTTAAAAACACTTTGTTTGCGGGCTGTGTAAACATGTCGTGATGGGTTTGATCGTTATGCTACAACTGAACATGAGGAGGAACGTTTTGAGCGGAGCTACTATAAAATGTCTCAAAGAAATGAATCAGCATGAACATTCAAGATTTGCCAGTTAAATCGTGCGAAATAATCCTTTTCATTTTTAAGTCAACAGGCATTTTCTATCTTGACGGTGGGAAGACCATTGCAGGAGGAAACCAATAAAGGGAAACATGGCAACTATGAGAGCATTAGTCATTTTGTTACTTTAATCCATGTTTTCTAGAGCATTCAGGATAAAGCCTTTGTGTTTACACCGTGATGGAGTTTAGTCCAGAGACAAGTTAAGCATAACCACAGACTCAATTTACTGTACCTGAATGTCATACAAATTATAACATGTACTTCAAACTACCTACCAAGTCGGTACAACCTTATTCACCGATATTTCATAGTCACCTATAAAACTGGAAATCATCCAGGGGTAAGTTCATTGTTCTGCTCCCAGCCACGGACGTTGTTGATAATGAAGTCATTCCTGCACCTGGTCATGCAGTTTGAGGAATTTGTTAAGGCACAGGCTGGGGGTCCCTGTGGTCTCTGAAATCTGCTGGCTGCAGGTGTAGTGGAAGATTAATGGGACTTTGCTCCTCCTCACTTGCTCAGTGCTTCAGTCATCTCGGGCACAACCTGGAGAGCAAACGGTATAAAGACTTAAAAGGCAATTCTTTAACATTTAACAAAATATTTCCCTTAATATTAAATTCTATATTCATTGTGTAAAGAGGGATGCAAATTTAACAACAGCTATAAGCATGCATAATTACCTACACAATGGATCAAATAGAAAAAGTAATAAGTTGTTATATTACTAATATATAAATTGAACAGCATTTTAAGTGATGCACACAGATGCCATTAAAGAAGACGAATTCCAACATCTTATCCTGGAGAAGCCCTTGTGCAAAATTATGTGAATGGCCCCACTTGAATGAAGCAACTTGGTGCAAGGTATCGATGTCCCATTGGAGAAAAAGGAGAAAGCCCATCCATTTTAATCAGTTATCTGAGGAGTGATCACACGTAAAGTGATCTCACCCAGTAGGTCACAACTCGACCGCCACCAGCTATTCTTACTAATCACTTTGACTGAGTTTAGCGGGGACACCTGCACAACTGCGGGACTAAATAAAACATGACCAACAGGACACACACGAAAATATAACCTACTAGCCTTTCACAAGCAGCACCGGACTCCAGTGTTGGCTCTGCCAACCCGGCTCACTATGCCCGAGTACCAGCTACACGCAAGAAAGTGATGAAGCATGTAAAAGGCCTGGCAAGAAGATGCTGAATATAAAGTTGAAGTTCCACTTGACCACATTTAAGTAGCTAACAACGCCCCCTCCTCTTTCTTTTATCTTGTAATAGGCCTGTGTGTTTCTCTGCTAACAACAAGCTTCAGCCACAACTCACATCTGATTAATTCAGGAGCTCAATAATTCAAGAGCTGCACATTTCCATTAGGTGGAATAATACATCGTACAAAATTTATCAGTGAGATAACAAATGTTATATTCTGATCGTCTTGCCTATCAAAAACATCGAGCGCCAGTCCAGGTAGCAAGCGGTGGCAGTGAGCGGTGCGGTGTTTGGGCCTCACTGCTGCTTTATTTCCCAATCGTTGTGACATTATTGCAGCAACATCAATATGTTTGCTCACCTTGAAAAGATCAGCGACCAAGCCGTAGTCAGCAACCTGGAAAATGGGAGCCTCTGGGTCCTTGTTGATAGCAACGATTGTCTGAATAGAAAAGAGTGAATGCACAACCACAAATGTTAGTGACACATCATCAAATATGAAGAAAACAGGCTACGTGTGTGTGATGCATGTACTGTATATGCATAGCGAAATAAGCAAAGAGAGTAAGATTAAGGGAAAAGAGATTTTCCCTTTAAGGGAAAAGCCTTTCGTGTGGCTTGATGACTGTACCTTGCTGTCCTTCATCCCAGCCAGGTGCTGAATAGCCCCAGAGATACCAACAGCAATGTACAATTCCTGTATGCAAAAAAAGATGAAGCAGAGGTGTCTATCACTTGTTGATACAAAGTGTTCACTTGTGCCGTTGGAAATAAAAACTTTTTATGCACAGTGCAACATCTGTCCAACGACAAGACGACCAAGGGTGTGTTATCTATCAGAAGAAAAGTAAACAGAGGTGTGGGGGTCCTGCGGGCCCTTTTCTACCCAATCCCACTGGGAAAACTCATCCCTGGCTCTTGGTTTAATACACCGCCATATGAATATTTCAGATCTTATTCAATAAAACATCGAGTCCCAGCGGTGCAGGGCATCCAAGTGTGAAATCCACGATGTCTAGTTTGTGGAGTATGGAACTTTATGCATTTTTGAGAGAGCTTTATGACTCGATGGCCAAAGAATCTGTAGCTGTCAGTATGTGGATCCTTCATTATGCTCTATATACCAAGCATTTTAGATTGGTCCACGAGGGGGAAAAAAATCATCAAATTTCAATTATATATAATTAACTAAATCCAATTCAACAAGCTTGTCATAACATTTGGAAAATCCAATTTGGACAGGCTGGCCCAGGCGGAGGCAAAGAGCATACATCCACTGCACTCTGCTTTAATGGATCAGCTAAATCATTTAGGGCCCTAAATGTGCCATCAAGTACATTTTGCAGAGCCTAATGTGTGGATAATCAGAGCTGGGGTAACCCGTCTGAATCACATAATGGGAAGTTAACCTTTTTAAAAGGCCAGAGCAGCCGCCCTGATCATTCTCGATTTCAAGCATGCTCTGTAACGTAGTAAGAGACATTTGTCAAAATCAACGTCTATTTACGATCAGCTTACCCTGACCCAGCTACTCTGAGGAGGAAGGAGCGGAGACACGTTCAAGATGTGCTCAGTTCTAATTCACATTTGCATTTTGAAAACATCTTACAGATTATTTTCTCAAAATGACAACTGGAGAAAGAGAATTACATACCGGTGCTACAATTTTGCCCGTCTGTCCAACCTGCATGTCATTTGGGACGTATCCAGCATCAACTGCCGCTCTGGATGCACCAACTAAAAACAGAATAAAAGTATGATCCATTTTAAATCAAGAGAAAACACACACACGATCAATGACAGAAAACATTTGCATATCACAGCCGTCTAACCTGCAGCATTCATTTTGTCAGCAAGGTCATAGAGCAGTTTGAAGTTTTCTCCACTCTTCAAGCCCCTTCCTGTGAAAAGACACATTCCAAGTTTGATCATTTGCAAATGCAACAACTTCAAAAGTCTCACAAGGGATTGAATTTTCTAGAAAGCCCAATTTCCCGGTGTTACGATTCAGATGATCACCTGATTACTTCGAAGCTATCCAAATCAATTTTGGTATCATACACATTTATGCTGGTATTTTATGTTGACAGTACGGTGATCATCATTTATTCTTGATGGTAGACTCGTACCTCCTGACACTACAACCTTAGCGCTGGTTAGCTCTGGACGGTCACTCTTGGTCAAATTCTGTTCCAGCCACTCAGAGACTCCAACAGCTGACAATCCGGCCACTTCAGTCGACAGATCAACAACAACATGAAAGAGAGTCGTATTTAAAATTTTTATTTGTGGTGATAGACTACTCTTTAGGTACAATGCATCATCAAAAGTTGCTGATCTGCTACAAAATACCACTTTTACAAATAATGCTGTAACAACCCTTTGATTATGCACAAGAAGATTAGGTAACATCTGAATATTTAGCAGAGCTGTATGTATGAATGTGTAAGTTACTGTACCTTCTTCTGATGCGGCGCTTCCTCCCTCTGTTGCAGCAGCTTCAAAAGATGTCCCCCTGACCGAGAAGATCTTGACTGCCTCGTTACATTTGACAGTGCTGAGGGCATTTCCTGTACAAATATTATTAATGTGACATATTAAGTATTAAGGAATTATCTATCCACATTGTCAGAGACAAACTCTGACCAATTCAATTAAACTGCTCCTTGAAACATTTCCACTGAAGTATGTTGAAACGTGAGGATAATTCTTTATCATAACACAGTGAAATAATGGCAGGTCTTACCAGCATAGATGGTTCTGACAAAAGTGTCTGGTGACTTAATCTCGATAATGTCTGAAACAGGGGCAACATCTAATTTGGCAGCTACTCTGGGAAGCAGATTCTGCAGAACAAAGAATAAATAAATGGGAAAAATATGCACACAACATTCAATTCAAAATCTTTAATAACCATTTTTTCACTTTTCACAATAAGTGGAAACCGAAAGATCTGAAAAAAATCTTTACTGAAATCTTTACCTTTCCAAATGCGGATGCACCTGCACAGATGTGGGTGAAGTTGAATTGCTTTTGTGTTGCCAAGATAAGTGGAGTCAGCTCCTCTGCAGAAAAAAACAACAACACTGGGTAAGCAAAACCAAATTGTGTATTTTGTCAGCTGAAAATTAGAATAAAGAAATTAAATAAAATAGAAATCTGGGTGGAAATATGATGATTAAAACAGCACATGAAGTATGCAAGCTGTTTTTGCGTCATTTAAGCAACAATTTGATGTGGACATCTTTCGGGAACATTGTGTGGTTAAGTATGGTTAGAAGAACAACATCAGTTTTTTTCTGATCTGTTCTGTAGATTTTAAGGAGGCCTCGCATTCATAAAAAACAATGTTTGAATATTTGTGTGATGTTCCAGATAGAACTGGTTTTGTTTTTGAGTACATACCTGGCAGTGCTCCTTTGAAAGAATCGTGTTGGGCTACCAGAACCTTCTTCACACCCTGAACTTTGCTGATTTGCTCCACAACCTGAGAAAACAAATATATCCAAACGTCTTCACACAATCGTGCATTCTTTGATTCCTTGAGCTTTTATGTCCGTGTTCATTTTGAGGTGTTGTTTTTCTCAAGGTCAATGTTTGATGTAACAAAATCTAAATTTAAAACTCATCACTATCAGTAGCAAACATATGCTTTGAATTGTCATAGCTTCCATGCAGATCTGTCTGGCAATCATTTCTTACCGGTGCACAGCTTGTTCCCGCAACCAGACAGGTCACATCTCCACCTAGCTTATTGGCAGCAGTGATGGCACTGAGTGTAATGGGTGTCAGCTGCTCATTGCTGTGCTCTGCAACCACCAAAGTGCTTTGAAACCTTTGGAAGAGACCAGTCTGCAGGACAGAATGCCAACATGTCAGGTACAAAACTGAAAATATAACCAGCGATATGTTTGAAGACTGAGTCTATTAAATACATCATCATATTTTAAACAAGGACATTCTCAGCTTTTTCTTAATGTGGAAGACTTATCAATGAGCCTCTATGATGGCAATCAATTCTGTGAAACAATAAAAATTATTCGTGTGTACATGACACAAAGAAATTATTGAATGAAATGTACCATTTGCCTGAAATAAATTTTAATTCTATCTGGAAATGACATGTCTACTTTGACTTCTTTAATTGATGCAGTCCACACACACATATCTCCATAGCTAAAAACAGCAATTGGGAAATGTGACTATTACTCTAATTCATTAGATGATATCTTTCTGGGTTTTAATGCGGCTAAACATATATGAAATAGTTAAATTTGATTAAACACCAATGTATTCTTAATATTAATAATGCTGAAATGGATTATTCATTTTCCTTTTACAGCTCAATAAGAAAATATTTTACCATGTAGTACAACATTCATTGTAATGGATAAATGACGGCAAATAACAGGAAGAAACTCTTGTGATGTGCACAATCGATTTTAAGTTTGTTTTCACATCCTATACATAGGATTACTAGGTTAAAAACAATACTTTATGGATTAATCATTACTTAATTAACCACTGTGTGCAGCCATACAGGAGAAATTTATGCAAAATCCATTTCTGTTCATGAGGGGAACGTTAACTTATCGAACAGGGCTCAGTAAACACTAACAAAACATCAGTTTCATAAGCACAGCTTGACTTAACAGGACCACACCAGCCAACGCTGCACAAAACCGAACATGAAGGTCATTCACATGGACCCAAACAATTATTACAAAAATAAATCAGCACATAACGCATGCATTTGCATCTTGTTTGGCACATTCATAATACTTGTCTTTCATTATTTATTTTTTTAACTATTGTTTGACAGTTACGAAACTGCTGTTTACGAGGTTTCGTAATCGGTAGCTTTGTGATGCTAACATCAACTACGAATAGTTTAAAAATAGCACAATATTCTAACGACCCCATGAATCTGTGAATAGTAATCCCTCAAGCTTTCCAACGCTGTCGTATTATCAATCAAAATAAGCTCGTTACAATTATCCTGGTTTCTAAAAGACGCATGGCTAGCTTCTGTTTGTTAGCTAGAACCTAGCAGCTGCTGCAAAATGCTGTAGCCGCGACGGACGGACGTGACCTATCTGACATATTTCCCCTTATTTTGCGACAAAACAGCTAAATGCAACATATATGCACGTATAGTTGCCACTTAAAAGAGTCACTCTTACCAAGTGTCTCAGGTTTGTTCGGTTAAAGGCTCTATTCATGTCTGCCTGCCGTTCTGTGCTGCTGTAAAACAAACTGTGTCAAAGGTAAACTGACGTCTCACTTCAACTATCGCGAGATCACAATCCACGACCTTTCACGACACCACTTGCACTCTCTCTCTCTAGCCATCATAATCAGGTTTTTGTTATGCTATCTGTTCTGTAGATATGCAATCAGTTTGTTCAAATGTCTTCAGATTTAGTTTACCACAGAGAAAACCCGTTTTAAATCACTTCTGTTAAATATACTTACAACTCATGTCTCGACAATTTCCTCTCCTTTGAAACAGTTGTAGTCTAACTCTTAAGGGCAGACATACTTTAAATCTGCTGAATGGACTCAACAAAAATAAAAAAAATAAAAAAATTCCAGTCGTTTCCTAACAATCAAATATGATTATGAATTAATTGTTTTCCAATTTTTATTTTTTATTTTTTTTATCAAAATAAATGATGGAAAACTCAATATAAAATATATTTATGTTTTGAAAATCTACAAAATAGCACATAGGGTAACATAACCTATATTCTAAAAGTACCATTTGAAATAATTATACAGAACAAAGTTTAAAAATAACAAATCTTACTCGTTGTTTTGAATAAAAAAAGAAAGCGAGTAACAGAGTTACATTTCCTGATTTTTCATACAAGACATTTGGACTTTTTCATTCAGGATACGACTGAATAAACATTATCTGAGCCTCATGTACTTTTCAAAATTTTTAGATATTCATACCGGAGACCAAAACGTGTATAAGTAAAGCAGTAATATGTTCATACAGTGTGAATCGCACTGTATGAGTGTGTATATTGACTCGAACTCGACACCTGATACAAATATGTAAATTAAATTAAATAGCCAGTAATGATTTATAAGTTGTGATAAATATTATTCACGAAACGCTCATTAATTATTTTCACAATTCTTTTCATCAGGCCCGCAGCTGTGAAACAGATAAAAACAAAAACAAATGCGGTTTAGTGCAAAAAAAAAAATCTACTACAGCCGATTGTCCACTAGAGGGCTCTCGACAGTAGAATGAGAAATATTCAGCCTCTGTTTAATACTTCCACTATTGCTGTTACCACTTATAATAATAACATGGTGGCACATTCAGTCAAAAGAACATCAATACAAAGAAAAAAAACATAGAAATTATTCAGAATATAATGTAGAATATTGACAAAGTAAGATAATTTACCAAAAAACCAATACATTGTAAAACATGACAGATGCACGAAAAGTTATACTACAGGAAATAACAACAAAGGCTTCTAAACATAGTTTTTAGTGCAGGTGTCCCCACAGTAAGCCCTTATAATGTTATACTGCAGGGGAAAGTGCTTTCACTCAGGAAACGGAAACGCGCAGACGCAGTGTTCTGGGACAAAAAAAAAAAGATAAAGAATAAATTTAAAAAAAAAATAACACACAGCCTCACCTCAAAAAGTGAGGAGATGAAAAAAGCAGATCAGGAGGTCCAGAGGGAGATCATTTGCATGGCACCCTCTCCTGGACCCAAAGAGGTCCAGGTCTGCAGACGTCACTGGTCGAGTATCTTTGTTTTCTCTCCACCTCTCAGTGGAGGAGCACAAGTTGATCGGGCAGCCAGGGACGGGACGGGACGGGACGGGACGGTCTCCTCTGCCGCGCCTCCTCTCCTCCATCTGTCGGCTCGCACTGGGATATTTCTGCTGTATGGTGGATATCCTGCTCAACACTTCTTTCTTGGATGATATGGGGGATCATTCCAAAAGTAAGTCACTCCTCTTTGCGCTCATCCCGGGCTTTAATTGCTGTTCCGTTTTTTTTTTTCTTTAAAACGCTAAAGTCTGTAAGGTTTCCAATTCGATGTGGGGGTTTTTTTTATGATGGATTAAGTCGCCATGTTCATCAAAACTAGAAAAATAAAATTCCTAAAGTACTCCTCTGTGTGCGTAAAGTGGCACCATACTGGATTAGTTCCTAAAATTACAGCGTGAATCTAAGCGCTGTTCCATCTTTATACCACGGCCTTGGGTTCTTTTCGTCAGGGTGCAGGGGCGCAGGGGTTTAACCAGGACGTGTGGGGATTCAAACCGGGACACATGCACCTTGTTGAATTCACGCATTCCCCCCCTCCACAGAGAAGTCGGGAATCGCAATGTGTGTGGGCTGTGGAAGTCAGATACACGACCAGTACATCCTGAGAGTGTCCCCGGACCTGGAGTGGCACGCAGCCTGCCTGAAGTGCGCAGAGTGCAGCCAGTACCTGGACGAGACCTGCACTTGTTTCGTCCGAGACGGCAAGACTTACTGTAAACGAGATTATGTTAGGTAGGAGTCCACGAGACAAGACGGGCGAGGATCGATTAATCTGAATAAACCGGGACCCCAAACGCCACATTTATTCTCATCACACCAATATTTTCCCCCCC
>OMNV01026983.1:0-18995 GCA_900303265.1 Brotula barbata | reverse complement strand
AGGGGGGGGGGGTGTAAGTACGGTTACCTTCCTCACAGGTGGGCCCTGTGTATCCCACGGGACACTCACACACGTTAGGCTTCACACACTTCCCCTGGTTCTTACAGTCGGGGCGACACACCGCTGTTGGGGATAAAAAAAAAAATGACATTAGATGAAGGAAATCAGTCTGAGATACTGGAGAGGGAAACGTAATGAGCCGTTTAACAGTTTGAGTCATGACCTACATCTTAATTATAAGGTTTAATTATGGAGTGAAGACAATAAAAAGGGACATCACCATAAAAAAAATTAAAAAAAATCAAATGATTACAAGAATAATGCCGGAGGAAATTGGAATTCAAGCAGAATATAAACCTAATATTTTCAATAGAAAAACATAATGTTGTCATATTTTGCTTAAAAAGAGTTTGGACATTAAAACACGGTGCCATAAAAAGCATGTGGCAGCCCCCTGCCTCTCACCCATGTGACAGTTGTATCCGACGTATCCCTCCTTACAGGTGCACGTGTTGGGCAGAGTGCATTCCATGTTCGTCCCACACTGATACCTGCAAACAGCTGAGAGCGATCCAGGCCCATCAGTATCACAGCAGGATCACACGGTACGGCACAAAAAAAAAACGAGATTCATGGTGTCGCTGTTCACATTGAAATTCAACTCACCGTTCATCTAGAAATCAAACTCGTAGACTACAACATGTCTCCATACATGGGCAGAAGACAAACAAGATACTGACTTATTGAGCATGACATGATGCGCATTTCAATATTTTCAATTACATTTTTTTATTTGTATTTATTATTTTTTTTGTTTTTTTCTGTGTAGGATTTTTGATAAATGGTGTCTGGTGTTACTCCTCCGTCTAAGGATCAGTTTTTCTCCCTAACCTTAGTCCACGACGCCAACACCACAACCATGAATGGTACACTCTGCTAACGTTATCACTGTGTGACACGACTCCCCCGTCGTGTCCCTGTCGTGTCCCCGTCGTGTCATCATGTTACTCCACCCTAATGATGGTACGTGACATTACCTTTACACGTGACTCCGTCTCCAGTGTAGCCGTACGGGCAGCGGCCACACCTGAACGACCCGCTGGCAGTGGGCTCACAGGGGACGCCGGAGAAGCAGGGGGAGTCGGCACAGGTCGTTTGGTGAGACGGTGACCACCGTTTGATCCCCGTGGTGATGTCAGGGGTTGGCTCAGCTCCAGCTGGCGGAGCTCGGTGTACAGTGGGAGGGAACACGCCGGCTACGGTTTGATTATGGGGGTCCACAGAAAGCGTCGTCCTGTCAGAGAAGGATACTCTCTTTGTACCGGAGACACCTGCTTCTGGTTTTGTCCTCGTGTCAGGCTGTCTTCTGGCTGAGGTGGGAGACGACGAAGAGGAAGAGGAAGAGGAGGTGGGAGGAACTTCCTTGGTGAAATTTGCTCTGGTGATGTGAGTATACTCATCCCCCCGACCGGTGACTGATCCCTGCCCTGTAAAACACTGGGAGTTAGAGGATACGGCTTGAAATTGAACACAAAAATAATCACAGCATGTCAACATTGAAACATTCTCCAAACACTCCCAAACAGAACCGGTTCCACATCCATTCGTGTCTAACCCGGCTTTTATTTCTTAAACAATCCTCTGATGATTTCATAAAATTTCATGGTCGTTTGACACGAGCTACATCACGGCCAATCTTCTTCAAAGGGACCTGTATGGATCCCTGTGCTGAACACCATGGAAATCATCACCATAAAGTCTGCTCTAGATAAGGGTTAGTAAGAAACAAATATGTTCAGCCCTTTCTCAGAAAGCGTATTCCTCTTTAAGATGAAACATCTGGATGTTACATGTGAAGAAGCTGTGAAAATGTTGCAAGGTGTTGATGGGAAACAGCATCCTACCAACACTGATTTTTACAAAGTGCTACCATCGTTAAAGCGTAACACGGTTCTATTTGGGTCCAGAAGTCCATATATTAGCTTTTATTGTGGTGTTCATAACTGACATATGTGCATGGTTAAAGTAGTATCATAGGGATCCATTGGGGTCCATTTAAAGACCTAAGTGAAGCTCAAATATCTCCAGAATGATGCAAACGACAGAAAAAAACAACATCAGCGATCTATTTCAGTCTTTATACTTCCACTTGTCGTGTGAAAATACCATTTCTATCTTTTAAGTGTCATTGGTGATTCTGCCACGTGTGATGCCAGAATAAATGTAAAAGGAAAGCAAACAATGCGCTCGGTAATCTGTGGTGGATTTGAAAGAAGAGCTTCCCCTCTCACCTGTCGTCGTGCTCCTCCTGCATGTTCGTCCGTTTCCATGGTAACCAGGAGGACAGGGGCCACAGACGAACCCCGTTGCGATGTGCACGCTCTCAAAGCACTGCACCCCAGCGTGACACGGCCTTCTGCTGCAAGGCGAGAGGCCCGAGGATTTGGGTCTGCCCGACGCTTGTGGTCCTCTCGCTGGTTTATCAGCAGACTCTGCGAAACAAAAGACCTTAAACCTCACGGCTTTTGGCTTGAGGATGAGCGAAAGCGTGTCCTCGAACGCACACATGACATGTGGACTTACGAGTGCAGTTCTTCCCATCACCGGAGTAACCCCGGGGGCAGCTACCACACACAAAGGAACCCACGGTGTTGTTACAGCTCACACCAGGAAAACACGGCTGAGAGACGCACTCATTGATATCCTCTCTGCACGTGTGACCTGACAGCACACAAAACGGCACACAGCAGTAAGAGAACTGACAAGACGGAGTCAGACGAGCTGCGTTTAGATGCAACTCAAAGCAAAGGGGCGGGGCCACAGATTAGGAAGTTCTAAACCGCAGCTCGGAGTGATGGCAATAGTATTTTTAAGGGTTTCATAAAGCTTGTAATGATAACAACAAATGCTACTGAACCAGTTTGTGGTATTTCAATGTTTACAAAATAAAAAGAAATAAAAAGTATGCGAGAATTTATAACTTTCCATTAACATGTGCAGAAGGGATTATAACGTATCCATCCATCCATGCATCCATCCATCCATCGTTGTATCCATCCAACCATCCATCCATCCATCCCTCCCTCCATCCATCTCTCTATCCATCCATCCATCATTAGACTTTCCTTTGTGTAGCAGGTGGACTACCTGTCATTCCAGGCGGGCAGATACAGGAGAAGGAGTTGGGGCCGTCCATGCAGCGGCCCAGTCTGCAGGGGTTCGGTTTACAGTCGTCGACGTCCACCTCACACCTTGACCCTTTGAATCCATCGGGACACACGCACAGGTATTCCCCCCCGCCAGCAGGGACGTTGTTGTTGCTTACACAGGATGCGCCATTCATGCATCCGCAGGAGCGCACAGACACCTGGGAAAATAAGAGACATTTGAGTCTCATTCATCATGAGTACTAAAGGAGCTGCAGCCTATAACTGTCAGATGTGTTTATTTTACATCTGACCGGCATGATTCATGGACCAGTGCAAGGAATGATGAGTCATATGGAGAGTCAAACATTACCATTTACTGTGACTAACATAGTAAGGTTCCAACCTGCACAACAACTATTGCCACCACGTATCTTTGCTTTCTGTCCAAACTAGCCTCAAATGACCATCAGCAGTCATATTCAAACACATAACCAATAACCAGATCAATAATTTAATGATGACACCTGCTGATTGTCCTTTGAAAGTTCCAGTTGTCACTTTCCTCTGATAAATAGATGCTCAGGATCAGCTGCTCTGCCGGATGGGAGGCTTTCTCTACTGTGTATCAATAGCTCCCTCTGCTGGCAGCAAATGGCAAAGCCTTTACTCTTACATGACCTTCAGTAGTTTAATCAATAAAGAAAAACATGATCATCAGTGGCTTGAGGCTTGCGAGCAAAATTTAGCAATTTCAAACTGAATGAAACTCATAAATCTCTCAGTAAATGCTTTTGAAGTGCCCTTGAGCCAAGGGTTTGTCTCACCCACCTGGCATCATTTCCTACAAATTGAATTCATCCATCCATCACCTATCTCTCCTATCCATGTCAGGGTCACGGTGGGGCTGGAACCTACAGGGTCCACCCTGCACAAGTCTCCAGTCTATCACAGGACTGACACACAAGTCCATCACACTCCCATTCACACCTATGGGCAATTTGGATGCTCCAATTCATCTAGCTGCGTGTCTTTGGCGGTGGGAGGAAACCAGTTTACCTGGAGGAAACCCATGCAGACACGGGGATGACATGCAAACTACACACAGAAAGGTCCATGGTCAGCCCGGGACACGAACCCACAACCAAACCTCCGTTTAAAATGATGATAACACCTAAATCATCACCTGCTTTGTCTACTCGGTCTTCACTGCAGCACGTGGTACATGAATATTTACATGAATTCAAACGTAATGAAAATGTAATCTAAACATCGTGAGACACAGACGGTCCAAACCAACCGCTACCTGAACAGAAGCCCTGGTCGCAGCGCTGCAGTCGTCTGTCACAGTAAATGTGAAAGTGTGCGTGTCTGTGCTTTCAGCGGTCGCCCCCCACATCAGCAGGCCTGCCGGGGACAGAGACGCATCCTCAGGTCCTGACTCCAGGGCGAAGAGCACCGCTGAGCCCTCGGGGTCCTGAGCTTGAAGCTGGTAGATGAAGTTTTCCCCCTGGAAGGTTTTGAGATTAAACGGCAGCGACACGAGAACCGGAGGCTCGTTGTCTGATGGGGAAACGACAGACGAGTGTAACTTGTTAGAATTACATGATCAGTAAGAATGAATGCAATGGGTAATGTGGGCTGTAGCTGGGGATGAACGAGTGAGTCAAACAACACGGGGGGATTTGGTATTTTGTTAAAACAAATGACAAACACTACATTCTTAAAGTTTAAGGAACAATGTATCAAAAATCAATCTCCTTGAACCAAAACGTCTTAGGTCAGAATAAACCAGATCAGTCTTAAATTCGTTATTCCAGGTGTCTCTGCATGCCGCATTGCCTCGCTTCCGTTCAAGAATGTCTCTCTTTTTGTTTCATTCACCCACTCACAAATAAAATTTCCCACCGTGGACCCTGACCCACCCCCCTTGGATGAGTGAACGATCTCTGATGAACTTCATGTAAGGACTCTCTCTGTGTACTCGCACAGTGCAGCATTGCAGCCTCTGACCTACTTTAAGGTGAAGAAGTAAAGTTGGTCAGACTGTAACAATGAGGTAAGCAGTCCTCTTATCACTGCCAGGGGACTCCAACAACTTCAATGGCTTCAATCTGCACAGAGCTGCTGACAAATTATCAAAACAGCCCTGAGCATCTACAACTACAAACCATAAAACTCAACGACGGCTCTCCCACCTCAGGAGCACGTGAAACTTTTTCCATCTCAGATTATGGCGACCTTCTTCCTCTCCTTAAAAGCTGTGTTTTCAGTGTTTTCTGAGGAGTACAAACAGCTGTGAGGCAAAGCAGAACGGACGTACTCTCTGCTATCGACCACGTGTGTTTGGACGAGTCCGGGCGGCACATGAGGCAGGGGCTGCTGGGACTGGACTCCCCCTCACTGTAACACAGACCGTCGATGCTGCACGTTCTCTCCTGGGAAAAAACAAAGGCAACAAATAGGACCAAATGGACTCCTGGGTGTGAAGGAAGCTTCGCTTATCCAAAGCACCACATAGGCTTACATGGTTCACCCGAGTGTGAATTTATCGCTAACTCACAAAACACACAAACACACACAAATCTAGGACGAAGACCACGGCCCCGGGGCAACACGGGGCAGTTTTATTTCAAGATTCAAACACTGCAACATAGCCAGCCTGTACCTTTGGGTTGAAAAACAAACCTTACCAAACAGATCAATAATCAGTTAGAAATGCAAACTGTATCTTCTGTTGCTGCTGTGGTTTAAAGCAAAAGAAGAGAGAGACGATTATCAATCTGCAGGGCTGCAGGTATCGGTATGTGTGTCTTAAAATAGAAAACATGTCCTTGAAGGCACATTTGTTTAAGGAGAGGGGAGTGGAGGCTGAGGGGAGTTCTCTTTTTCTCCCCTCATTCTTCTGTGTTTGACTCTAGAACATTTCATTGAACTTTCTGGGAGCTGAATGAAGAGAAGAGCAGCAAATCACACATGTCAAATGACTGAAATCAAGCTGTGTTGTCATCCGCGTTTTGATTTGACGTTTGGAGCTACATTGTGCGTACAGCTTCACAAAGTTGAGTATGTAGTCCAGTGTTTCCAATGGAAGCTAAATCTACATCTCCGTGTTGTAAAGCCCTGATGTGAGCGACACAGATGGAGCCGTAAAAAGTGCTGCAGTGATTTAAGTCCCTGAAGATGTGTCGGGGTGAGGCGATGAATCTGCGAGCTCAGGTGAAGATGTCGGTCAGAGGACAAAGAGAAGCAGACTGAGGTGTAAATTTAACTTTGGAGATATCATAACTTTTCCATCCGTGTCTAGACTGAAAACGACTCACCCTCAGGGTGCAGAGGACTTCAGTGTTGAGACTGCAGATCTGGCAGGCTCCATCATACAGCGTCAGGATCTTAGTGTTGCTGTAGCTGTAGCCATCGTTGGATACCTGCCAAAAGCAAGACAAAAATAGTCCCAGTTTGATCACTGCAGTTATAAATAAGCTCAAAAAGACTAAGGTCAGACACTGAAACAGAGTTTCTATTTAGTTTGAACATAGTAATGATTTTATAATGTCTGTCTGTCCTTCCATCTGTTATTGTGACCCAGGATGTGGGGACAGGCTCTTAAAGTGATAATCCTTAGCATCTGAGGCAGCAAAGTGATGTTCCCAAACAAATCAACGTGATAACATTAGGAGCGCTCCCTCTTTTTCCTCTGTTGGTGAGTGTTAGTGGTGTGGGGAAAAATTAAGGATTATGAGAAAAAACAATGTAAATACGCAGAGAGCAACTATAAGATGCAGATTCCCACCCAGGGGAGTCAGTCTGCCAGGAATCAGATTTTGACACAGCACCTGCTTGACACCAGTTTCTTTCTTTACGTGCATGATGCCTTATTCTGAGGTCTATCTTGTTACGTCCTACTGTGAAATAATCAGTTGTGTATTGATGTAGATTATAAAAAAGGAATCAGGCCGTTGGCACGGTGGAGCTGGAAACGCTGCCCTCACAGATAAACGCTCTCATGTGCTCCAATTCTCTCTATTGTGAGGAAAAAGCACTACCAGACCTTCACTCTGGTTCATGCAGCTGGCAGTTTACACGTTTTCACACTGTTGAGTCTATTTTCATCCTCCGCCAAGTCCAAACGAGAGAAAAGCTCAGTGCCCAGCTGCACTGTCTGAACTGCACCGGTCAAACTAAACCCTCACATCTCCACTTTGATGAAGTGATAAAGGAAGAAGGCACCCAATGTGAACAAAGAAGGATGGAGTTGAAGTCTTTAATATTTTCCAACCATTTCATCTGTGTGTGCGTGGGAGAAACGAGAGAAGAAGAAACTAACTTTGATCTGCCAGCGGGCCAACGGTCTGTCGGTCACCCTCTCCAGGTCTGGGCCTGCAGAAATATGACTGTCCTCCAGGGGGAGCCGGCACTCCAGAGCTGTTGCATCCAGGAAGGTGGCCAGAACAAACTCGGGCTCATCCAGAACCCATTCACCATCCACAAACTAGACAAGATACATGGAGAGAGAGAGCGACAGAGGAGACATTATAGGTGTCTGGAGGAGTGACAAAAAGAAAGACATTAGAGATGAGAACAGGGAAGGAGTGGGAGACAGTAAGTGAAAAAACAAAGACAGAGACTAATCTGGCCGGGGGACGTAACTTAGTAAGACACCCTCCTCCGTTAACATTTACTTGCCCTTGAGCAGACCCATAATCGCTACGGTTGGAACAGATTTGTATCCAATAACGGTACTGGAAACAGAGCATACACACAGACAAACGTCTGTGAAAGAAGGAAGCGGAGAAACAAAATAAAAGTACCTTTTCTTTAACAAACTCACACTTGAGCTCGTACGAGTCCCTGAAGCCTTGACCGTAGACCTGGACGGTGGAGCAGTCCCCCTGTCGGACGTCGCACAGGCCTTCCTTCTCCAACTCCGTGATCTCTGGGATCTGGTCTTCACAACATCAACAACAGAGGAGAGCAGACGCATGCGAGGATTAGAACCAGAAGTGTAAAGTCACAAAGTAAAAATACTTCATTACAGCACTGAAGTATGTATTCGGAGACTTTGTACTTTAGTGGAGTATAAATATTACTTGTACTAAGCTACATATCTGAAGGAAAATCTATACATTTACAGTCAGTCCAAACAGGTTTGTTGTTGGTTTCAAACTGAATTGTAAAATAGGAGACTGGGAGAAATAAGACTGAAAACAAAGAGTTCTTCCTGTTTGCGACAGATTGGCTGTAAATAAATGAACTCTACATAGAGGCCTCTGGACAGTCCAACTCATTGAAGGAGTCCTCCAAAGTTTAAATCGGCGTTTGAAAAGTGAAGATCTGCTCCATATTTATCTTTAAAGACATGTGGAGGACAGGACAGGATTATAATCTAGTTAATCTGAACACCAGCACAACATTGAGAGCAACTGGAATATTTTCAATAGTTAAAGGTGTTGATACTAAGGTAAAGTCAACATCAGCAGGTAAATGACTTTAACTCAGGTATATTCTCTAATGGATCAGTTTTACATTTTGGTACTTAATCCCCCACTTCTCTTTACAACATCAGCTTTCATATTCTACCTTAAAGAATGAAGTGAATCCCTCCCTATGAAGCCCCCCACTGCGCATATGTACGATATCTTACCAGACAACACACTGCAGTCATAGGACCCAAACCCTGGGAAGCACACACAGCCCCACTCGGAGCATTGACCATTCCCGTTGCACAGATTAGGACACTTGAGGACGGCCAGCACGTCCTGGTATTCTGCCTCTCTCCTCCTCTCCTCCACCAGCCTCCTCTCACACTCGTTCTCCAGGAGAGGTAACGTGGCATTCAGCCACGTTTGCTCATCCTTCAGCTGTAGGTCGGTCACACACATGCCCACCACGCGGCCGATCATCGACTCTCCCAACAATCGTCTGCAGCCGAGCGCTATGCTGGAGTTAGCCACGGCGTGTTTACACTGGGCCCGGGCCTGCTGCTCTGTCAGGCCTGAAGGTGTGGGCCATGTGGGGGAGGCGTCCACATGTGTCTGCGGTTCGTGGTCTTCGGGGAAGAAGTAGGTGAAGCCCTCTAAGTCGGACTGGCTGAGGCTTTGGTACAGAGGATTAGAAATGTATTGGTACGGCTGCCGCTGTTGGGGATGGGCAGCTTGAGCTCCTCTGTCATGTGGCCGCGTGCCTCTATCTCCATCCTGGGTGTTCAGCGTGGATCGGCCTGGAGGCAGCGACTGTCTGTGGTTTCCCACACCTTGGAAAAGCTCCACCGCGCCGATGTACTCGGCGGTGACGTCCAGGGTGGGGATGACGCCGAGGTGACGGATGTTGCCATGCTGAGTGCAAGTGGAGTCAGAGGAAGAAACCGACTGAGATCGGGCTCTGGGAGACGAGAGGCGAGGCTCCGACTGACAGTTGCAGTACTTTCGGGGGCTCGCTGAGCTCTGATAGGAAGGCAAAGTGTCAAACAAGCTGGTTCCCGCTGGAAGCCTGGAAGGAGAAAAGAAAAGGGGATCAACAAGAGTGAACTTTAGGGTTCATACACAGCAGCAAAGTTAAGGGGGAGACAAGTAGATCAATAAATCAATAAATAATCACTCTATTGAATAATCGATGATCTTGATACACACTTGAGGTAAATAACCACTCTTGTATTGTACGCATGTATTCGTGTACTGCCGTGTACCTGTATTTATATGTCAATCTGTATTTTCACATACAATCAAATTCATCTTCTACATTTACCCTATCCTACTGCACGTTTTGTGGGTGGGGAAAACCACCCATTATCATCATCATCATCATCATCACCATCATCATCATCATCATCATCATCATCATCATCATCATCATCAACGGTCGTAGTACCTGCATTATTATTATTATTATTGTTATCATTGTTATTATTATCATCATTATCATTGTTATTATTATTATTCGTTGTAGTATAACATTTCTTTGCACCTCTTTGCAGTTGCACCAGACTGCAACTCTAGTTTGTTCTGTTACTGCACTGTGTGATAGCAACAAAGTTCAAAAGTCTGTCCATCCATCATCTATCTATCTTTCCATCCATCCATCCATCCATCCTTCCATCTTAGCGTAGGAAAGTTGCAGCTCCTAACTTGAACCTTTAGTCACACTGACCTCCACCGAGTGATAAACGTCTGCCTGTCTTTGTCGCTCGGTGAGTAATGGTCATTGTCCAATTGTCCGTGGTTCGTCCCACACAGTCCCTCAGTGTGGTTCCGGTCTGAACTGGGGGCTCGGAGCGTCAGACTCATTCCCCAGTCCGACACGTCTGCGCGGACAAACGCTCCTGATGAGAAGGTCAACTACAGAGTCAGAGAGGGAACGACAGAAAATGTTAGCGTACACAGGAAACAGCAGGCGGACCCTCCTATGGACGATAAATGTTTCCTCAACCCAATGGAAATCAAGATAACATACGTCTGAGTAAAGAATATGATCATTTTTAAACTTCGGCTTCAACGCCAACTGTGAAGAGATTTGTAGTTTGGAAAGACCTTTCCGTTTGTTACGCTCCCCACCCATATATCTGTCGAGTACTTTAAAAGTGTGGACAGATGTTGGTGCTGCGGTTACTCACGGTGACTTTGCGTCCCTGGTAGGCCTCTGTGACGCGAATGCTGCTCTTGCTCAGGCCTCTCCTCTTGACTGACAGGTGAGGCTTGGTGTCGCCCATTTCCCCGTTGCACATGTCAAAAGCGATGACGTCGCCACCGTCCCTCGCCACAAAGCCGCACGCGCACGACGCGGCGTGCACCACGCTGCCGCACTCCCACTGACGGACGTGGACCTCAAACGGCCAGAAGTTGCTCTTGTAGAGAACAAAAGTGCCTATTTGGTAGTTGTCATAGTGCCTGCATGTATACACATAGAGACGTGTTAATGTGAACTTTCGTATCGATGTTCATGTTCAAGTCTGCAAACAAAAAAAGGGACCAAGTCCAGATTCAAACTCGAGGCCTCAGGATGAGCATCCATGTCACCAATACTGTTCTACTTTAACGTTTACTAGTCAACATAATGAATGAGCATGAAGTTCCCAGCTGCCGGAGAGAGTAATTTAAAACAAAAGAACAAACAACAATAAACACATAATCGACACAAACAAGGACAAAAACAAAAAAGTAAGACAAACAAAGAAGCAAAAAATGATGACAATTAATGGCCAAAGTAAGTGAGAGACGTGAAAATAAACAAATAAATTGGGAGAGTGATCTGTTTGAGTTTGGATGTACGTCAGGAGGGTTTGCTGTGTTATATTTTCATTCCTCCTCGATACATTTACATGCATATATTTATATTTATACTTTTCTTGCATGCTTCCAGCATCAGCTCACCTGCCCGACAATAGATTTGAGGATTGTTGAATATATTTTATTGAACTGTTCCTATTGTTTTTTTTTTGTAATGCTAATTGTTGTTCCATGGATTTCTGTTGTGTTGGGAGATCCAAACATTGTGAGAATTTTTTATTCGATTTTTCCAGGTTAATAGTATTATTTTTGGTTTTTGGTTACGGTTTGTTCTGAACATGCCTTGAGTGTATCCAGATCGCGGAGTGTGCATACAAAAGGGGACGATGGGACAATGTGGTGGCTGTTGAAGGTGTGGACAGAGCCAGAGTGTGTGGAGGTAGCCCACACACATATCCTTACAAAAGTATTTTACAACTGCGCAATGAAGTACAGTTGTCAGATGTACTGCTGGATGAAGAGGAGAATGAAGTACCTGCCATCAAACGTGATGATATGAGGGTCGGTGAAGGAGTAGCAGTAGGCAGGGGGGACGTCCTTCACCCTGATCTGAAAATAAAAGAAGACATTTACTCTTAACATAAGACACAGGTTATAGAATATTACTGAATAAAATAATAAATGCTAATATCATGCACAAAGAATAAAATGATCACTGTGATGTTTTAAATGTTGTCTCCCATTCTGGATTGTTTACCTGCACAGGTTCCGGTGAGTACCCGTTCCACAGAAAGTTCTGAGTGATGATGGGTTTGACAGAGATTTGGGTCATCCTGTCACCATCTCTGACAAAGTCGGTGATGGGGCTGAAGTGGATCAGAGCCTGGCTACACACCCCGTCCCCACAAGGACCACTGGTCAGGTCCACCACACAGGACGACAGAGAAAGATCTGAACCCAGCGAGGCCTCCTCTGCAAAGATGACAGGTGTCGATGTTCAACTTGTGGATGTCATTAACACCGTCAGCGAACTTAAAGGATTTGTGGTCACCTTGGCTGTTTGTGCTGAGCTTCAGGGACAAACTGCACGGCGGTCTAGAGGAAGGAGAATCTTCCAGACACGGGATTGGAACGGTGCTCTCCACCACCAGCTCATACGCCCTGCCATCCTCAGACACGCGCCGCGTCTCCGGCTTCAGCTGCACAAGATAATGACAACGTTTTAGTCCCGCACACTTTTTTTTCTTGTTCTGGAATAAAAATGTATCTCTGGCTGAGTTAAACCTTTAATGGTAAAATAAAGAAACACAGGTTTTTAAATGTAAGTTAGTTTCAGCCATCCTGAACAGTGAAGAAAAAGCAGCTTATTGGGAGGGTAGAGGGGGCGTGTCAGATATTGTGGTGATAAGAAGGTTGTTGGTTCCATCTCCTGCTCCTCTATGTAGAAGAGTCCAGGCCAAGGCCCTGGACCCCTAATTGTTCTTGAGATGCAACCAGGCCTTGCATGCTTACCTAAGCTGGCATAAATTGTACCGTGCTCTCCACACTACAAACACGCTCGAGAAATGCTGTCCATTTATCATATTGATGTGGGAACATCAAACTTAAGACACCAAATCAACCCGGGGCAGAAACGATAAGCACACGGAAATAAAATGGAAATGACACAAGTCTCTAAGAGAAGAAAAGGGGGAGCAGCGTCTCCTGCACAGTCAGGGACATTTCTGAGTTTGCAACAAAATTCCACAAGATTTGAGCACACATCCGTTTCACACAAAAACACCAAAAACAATATTACGCTAAGACAACTTTCAGCGCTTTCGTTAATTATCATAACATTCTTGACTTATCTTCTCTCTCAGAACACACACAGGAAATCCACAGACACGACGAGCATGCATAAATACATAAATGAATCTTAGGATTGATGTCTCCTCTCTCCAAAACCACAGCAAAGGGCACACACACACACACACACGCACACACAACACACCACACACGCACAACTTCAGATCACTCTGATATACCCTGATCCCAGCAAAGAACTCCTGACTCTCCACCGGCGTTCCATGGACATCAGGAGAGTCCAAGAAGAAACTGGAGCTGGAGCAGTAAATCTGAGAGAAGGAGAGAAAGAAAGAGAGAGATAGAGAGAGAGAGAGAGAGAGAGGGCAGAAACAGACGGCAAATAAAAGGGAGAAAAACAGGATGCATAAAGTGATTTATAGTTGAGGTTGGGTCCCACACACCAGCAGCCTGCTGTAAAACACAACGACATGTTGACAGCGTTCAATAATACCACGACATGATTACGGCCTCAGAAGCTGAGGGCCCTCTGGAACTTCAACAAATACCCAGGAGCAATATCCGTGATTTATGGCTCTTATTTCCTGAAGAATGGGAAGTGGGTTTTTGTAAGGAGGCTCTGCTGACATTGACTTGCAAAATAGTCAAAAAGTGGAGGATGAATTTGTTTTCATGACCCGGATTTGTTTTGTTTGCTTTCCAGCCATTCCCTTTGATCTGCGGTCTTATATCTGTTATAAATATCTGTTTTTCCACATGGCCTGGACTTCATGATCCATAACTGGAATTATTATAAAGCCGCCATGTCTTCATTTCAGCCACACGACAGCATCGTGTTTCTACTGGATTCCAGAAGGTGGACGGAGGTTAGGGTTAGGGTGGAGGCAAAGGTTTGGGACGTGTTGTACAGCCTGAACTAACACTTAGATGGACCTATTCAGAGACAACAGGGGTACAAGAATTCAGGATCACCTGATACCAACTGACTAATCAAATACTTCTGTTGGGAATAAAAACGCTTTGTGATGTCGCAGCCGACGATCCAGGAAAGGTTCAATCAAGGATCAAAAACTGGACTTGATAGAAGATAATTGGAGGCGTTTTGCCTCTCATCCCAGGGGCTTCTGGGATGAGAGGCCCTGAGCCCCCGCCTCCATTTGACTTGACGTGACGGCAAAGGTCAAAATCCTCCAGCTCAGTGGAGTTTTATCAAACAGGTTCATTGATCCTCTTTAATCTTTGGTCATGAATCAGTCCGTTTGCTTTGGTCTGGGTCTGCACCTGTCGATCTCCTCTCAGAATTAAGATCGGGACCAAATGTTTCCCAAAACCTCGTCGAGAACTCGCCCTAATGATAAGCACAGCCCTGGGTCAAACCTTGTCTCCCAGGCGGAGGTTGAAGCCGTCCAGCTCGATGAAGGCCGAGCTCTGGATGGTGGTCTCCTGTTTAAGCTCCTCCTTGGCGCCCTGAGGTAAGAGGCGGGACCAGGCCACCACGTGGCCCAGGGAGCCATTGGAGCTGCTCTCAAAGCTGCACTTCAGGTAGACGGTGTTGCCCGTCACCTCTGGGACAATCACCGGTACGGACGGGGCGGGAGGCTGTTTGGCTGATGGGGAGAAGAGGAAAAGATGGGTAACATTACATTTTCTGCACGTGGCTGTCACAAACTGTCACAAGGACCAAGTGAAGGTGTCTAAAAGCTCCTTCAGAAATCAGGTCACTCTATTATTTGTTTTTGCTTTCAGTAATGATGGCAGTCACACTAAGCTGTCGCTGAGATTCTGTTCATTTGTCAGGCGACCTCTTCACCTCGCATTCTTTTCTGCAAAGAGCTGCTGGACACTAAGCGAGACTGCAAAAAAAACAACAATATCAGCAATCACAAGAAAAATGGGAGGAGTTGATTTTGAGAACATATCTTAATTGATGTCCATGACATTTCCAAACTTTTTGGGGAAATCTTATTTCTCTAAATATTTCCAGTTGTGGAAAACACATTCTCAAAGTCTTTGACTTTCCTGGGATTTTCTTGGCTGCTTCATCCTCTGTGCTGTACAGGAAGACGCAGTGAAAGTGCCTCAAAGTTATACTTGAGTAAAAGTACAGATATGTCTTTCAAAAATGATTTAGCTCCACGTAAAACATAATTGAGTAAAAATCATTTGGCTGCTGATGCTTAATTTGATTTAAGCGTGTAAAGTATATATATATACTGTATGTGAAGTCAAAGTTTTTCTGTTGCACTCAGTGTTGTGCTGGTGTTCAGATTAACTAGAATATAATCCTGTCCTGTCCTCCACATGTCCGTAAAGATGAATATGGATCAGATCTTCACTTTTCAAACGTTGATGTAAACTTTGGAGGACTCATTCAATGAGTCCTCAGAAACAGGAAGAAGTCAAACCAAAGAAACTCAACTCTACGGACAGATGTTGGCAGTCTGCACGCTGAGAACATCCACCATTTTACAATTCAGTTTATCATCAACTACAGACTTGTTTGAATTAGAGTACTCTAATAAAAGTAGAGATTTCACTTCAGATATCCCATGTAGTTAAGTCAAAGCAATAATTTACAATAATATTTATACGGTGAATATTTAAACAGGACCAACCCCGGACCAACTCACAATATTTTTTCCACTACAGCAAAGGGTTCAAAGACTTCACATCAATCACTGCCACAGGACAAAAGAAATGATTTTTTTGTTTTGTTTTCTTTAAATCTGGGTGTGTAGTTGAGGCTACATGAACCTGAGCCTAAAACTGTTTAAATGTCAGTATTTATGGGTTTTCTTCACTTGCTGGATCTTCCTCTGTCTTCCTCTGTATTGGCTGCAGAGAACATCATAGTTGGGGATAAACTGCTCGGTCCTGTGCTGGATCCAGTATCCTGTATCACTTTAGATATTCAGGACAGGTCACCGATCATGTGCTGTCTAGTCAATTATAGAGATAGAGGAATTTTCCTCTCTATTAATGCTATTTCAAATTCAAACTTATTTCTGGCGAATTCTCTGGAAACTTGACTTCATTAATGAGAGGTGATATGCACAACGCATACAGCGTGATGCAATCTACAAGCACAAAATTAAAAAGTAAGCTTGTGAGCTATTCTAAATCCATCTAATTAAAAAAGTAATTAAGATGTTCATCAATCTTTCACTTATCCCTAATTAAACTTCCCTCCCTCCTCGTCTTCCCAGGTTCCTTAAACCTCCCTTGGCATAATTCACAACCCGGCTAAGGGCTGTTGCTATGGAAACGAGGCCCAGCGGACACTGGGACACATGCTCAGCTCATTAGGAGAAGCGGTGAGGGGGCCAGTGGTGCATTCCAAGCCGCATGGCAACTCCTTGACCTCCGGACTGTTTTGATGTTTGCCCTAACGCAAGGAGACAAGGGTAGGCCGTAAACACAGCAACAGAATTCTCACTTTTACATGTTCCATCCACGTTCACCTCATCAGGACCACAGGTCACTGTCGGCAAGGAACCCACCATCTCTGTGAGACAGGAGAAGAAGAATCAGGAAAAGCAAATACTTTTAAAATCAACGAAAGGCCAAATATGAGGTTCAGTCTCTCCTGAGTTCGCCCCGGGCAGCATGAGAGCGCGTGTGCCAGTGTTTGTGCTCAGGACGTAGATGTGCTGTCGCCTGTTCCTGACAGTTTCTTTGGCGTGTTGGGAACAAGCGGGATTAACGACAGAAAGAAATGTCTGGAAAACTGGACTGATTTGGGACTCGGGGACAGCAGAAAGCAGATGACTTTCGGTGTCAAGTCCTCATCGTAAGCCTGACTGTGAAGACCATGAAAGTCAGATTAAAAATTAAAATGGAAAGGAGCAGTCAATGCCACCAATTACCTAGACTGAGGCATGTCTCTGTCTTTGCCACAGCCAAAGGTGGTAACGATCTGACGACTTAGCTCAGAAAATTTATCTGACTCCCTCTGTAGACTTATCAGACACACAGAATCTCTGAGTTCCTTCCCCAAATTTCACAAAGCAGTTTTCTGAGTCATTTGAAGGATGGATTCAAGACTTTTTAATACAAAAGAAGACCTTATTTCTATGTAAATTAAGGCAGTAGCCCTGGGTTGTCCTCTGCAGCGATGTACCTTGTGCACAGTAGCCCATGCATCCCTGCGTGGGCTGCAGCAGGTACACGTAGAAGTCTCCACAGTTGCGAACGGTAACGGGGATGCGGAACAGGCAGCAGTCCTGGACGCCGCTCTGGAAGAACTGCCAAGCAGCACAGGCAGTCAACTGCCTGACCTCCAGAGGTCCAGGCAGGGACTCATCCTCACCCAGAGACAGCCACACCGGGGCCTGGGTACCGCAGTGGTTCACCTGAACGGTTAGAAAGACAGAAAACAAAGGCATCCTATCACCGGGGGGGGAATCAGATTAAACACAGCTGACGAGTGGCCATTAAGGTAATGGATCTGGACTTTAACTCTTTGAACCCTGCCTGTGCTATTAGTGCAGAGATTGAGAAACACCTAAGGATTGCCATTGTTTTTTATATTCGCTTGTCCAAACCGCCAGCTGGAGTCGCCCGGCTAACGCTTGCACACGTCACCAAAAATCATGTACACATGAGTGACGCATCATGTTCCTGGGAACGTCCGGTCTAAGACGATTTATACCAAGTCCTGTACTGAAATGTGGGTGGAAACTAGAAATTTGGTTGTCAAAAAAAGAAAAGTTAAGGATTATCACTTTAATTCCGCTGAACCAAAATATTGGCCCGACAAATGAAGCCATTTATTTGCCATCACCACAAAGACACGGGCTTATTATGTAACACATGTTCACAGCGATCCTGTCTTCATCCACCGCCCACTCCTGTGGATCGTCATCACCCACGGAGAGCGGCGATGCCCTAGGAAGGCAGAGGGAGGCTGACACTTCAGATGGATCCTGCAAGCTCCACACGGGAGGTCACCCAGAGGAAATGAGACACATTCCAGCTCTCCTTGCACTCTCCTTCATCCATACACACACACACACACGCACAGAGGACGGGACTGCGGACAAATACACACACATGCTCGCACACATAACACACATTCATTATTTTTTGGACTACGGGGTCAGGACCCCACACTGCAGTTCCATGACGGATGTATTCATAATAAAAGTCATCAAAATAGGATGGAAATGTAAACCATGTTGGGATTGACGGGACAAAATGAAAACTGCTAAGGTGATGGGAACTATGGGACCAAACACGACAATAACAACGTGAAAGAATTGATGTCGAGACAAAAACTGTTGTTGTACGTGTCTGTACGGGCCAGCTAGCTACGCGATAGCAGCCTATTTAGAACTAAAGCTACATTGAAGCCACGTTGCCTTTCCATTCACTCTGAAATGCATCACAGTGAACAGGAAGTCCTCCGGGACGATGACGTTGACATCTTCACGATTTTCAGTTTGAAAGCCGCCATGCTAATTTGTACCTAGCAAGAACAGCGGGTACGTTGCTGGCAACTGTTGCCTATGTGAAACAGCAGTGGCAGTATTTAGACAGAAATAGACAGAATTCAGTGGTCATTATTAAGAAAATATAAATAATAATGATAAATAATAGAAGTATAATTGACCATAAAATGCTGCGATTTACCATTGTGCAGCACAGAGAGTTGTATTGTAGTAATAATAATAAAAACAAAACAACTACAACTACAACTATAATAATAATAATAATAATAATAATAATAATAATAATCCAGTGGGGTTTTTTTGAGGTCATCGGTGGAATGCGTGGTGTGTTTTCTGAAATTTTTCTGAAATACTTAACCTGCTGCAGATGT
>OMNV01026982.1:0-10676 GCA_900303265.1 Brotula barbata | reverse complement strand
TGGTGTTTGATCTTGTTTTGTGTGTTGTGGTGTTTGGTCTTGTTTTGTGTGTTGTGGTGTTTGGTCTTGTTTTGTGTGTTGTGTTGTTTGGTCTTGTTTTGTGTATTGCCGTGTTTGATCTTGTTTTGTGTGTTGTGGTGTTTGGTCTTGTTTTGTGTGTTGTTGTGTTTGGTCTTGTTTTGTATGTTGTGGTGTTTGGTCTTGTTTTGTGTGTTGTGGTGTTTGGTCTTGTTTTGTGTGTTGTGTTGTTTGATCTTGTTTTGTGTATTGCCGTGTTTGATCTTGTTTTGTGTGTTTCAGAGGTTGGCAGAGTCCGCAGAAGATGCTGATCTGTACCACGAATTCAACGCGTCCTTACAGGTGAAACCAAAGCTCTGTGTGTGTTTGTGTGTGTGTGTGTGTGTGTGTGTGTGTGTGTGTGTTGGGGGGGATGATGACATATTACAAAGAGTGAAATGTTCATTGAATGTTTGTAACCTTGACAACATGAGAAGGACTTTGGGTTTTGGACTTGGATCGGTACATACAGACGTCTAAGAACGTTCCCCTGTCCTGTAGTTTGATTATTATAACTCCATGATGATCAACACGGTGGACGAGGAGGGGAACTACGCCGAGCTGGGAGGAGAGTTTCCTCTGGAGGAGAACGAACACTTCAACAAGCTGCTGGTCAACACGCAGCAGAGCGACATCCAGGTCCCCACCAACGTCTACAACAAAGGTCAGACGCGTTCTTCCTCTCCAGCTGCATCAGTCACAACAAGTCTCTGATGTTTATCGCAAAAATGATTCAGGAGACCAAAAAAATCTCAAAATCCGATTTGATCGCTAACTTTTCCTGATGAAGAGTGTTTTGTATGGTCTGGACCTCAGCAGACCTCCGCTCTGTTTATTGGTCTCTTCAGCTGGGAGGACTTCTCTCTCTCTCTCTCTCTCTCTCTCTCTGTGAGGAAGGGGTGCTTGATGCTCCCCTATTAATGAGTAAGACCATCGTTTTGGACTTGCCTCCACCAGGGGGCGCCGGCTTTCATGCGTCTTCATATTCAGACAAAGACAGAGTTAGCCTCCTCCTCTCTCCCAACATCCTGTCCTCTGTCTGCAGATCCCAACATCCTCAACGCCATCTACAACTCAGAGGCTTTAAACGACGTCTTCATCAGCAACTTCCAGAAGGATCCCACCCTCACCTGGCAGTTCTTCGGCAGCTCCACGGGCTTCTTCAGGATCTACCCCGGTGAGCTCCTTTCCTAAACCCTGAAGTGAAGTGTTCACGTATGCTGCCATTCACGTGTGCAGAGAGGAGGGAAGGGCGGGGCCGGACAGGAAGACCTTCAGACCTGGCCTGGAGCTGACAGGAAGGAGAGGAGTTCAGATTTACATTTTGGGTTTTGGAGCTGCAGCGTTTTGAAATGTGTGGTGATGTTGTTCATGTGATCCATGACGGGAAAGTTATGAAATATTAATGAAACGTTATCAAGAGTCAGTCAGACTGAATCTTTCATCTTTATCAACATTTCGAGGCAGGAGGTTCTTTGTCATCCAGCCTGGACCGATCGCTGTGGTCCCTGTTCCATGTGTGTCCCTGTACATATGGGTTATATATATATATATAAACTATATATAATGTGTGTCTTGTGTCTCTTGTCCTCCATCAGGTATAAAATGGACTCCAGACTCGAATGGTGTGGCAGCATTTGACTGTCGGAACAGAAACTGGTGAGTTCTCAAGACGGGGGGAGACGTTTGTTTGGCCTTGGACCTCACTGAACCACCATGTTTAACTGGACAATTTGGGTTGGAACCCAGTTGGGCTCTCTGTGTGGGCGTGGCCCGGCCTGACACACGCCATAACTAAACCGGAACCGAGTCGGAGGGATTTGAGTTCCTGTCCGGCGTGCCCCAGGACAGAGAGCTTTCAGACTGATGGAGAACGTGGAGGACACAACACGAACTCTCTGAAGCCTCTCTGGGGGCCCGGCGTTGTGGGGGTTGGCACCGGTGACTCACAGCATAAAGGTTGTGGGTTCGAGTCCTGGGCTGACCCCGGTCCTTCCTGTGCGTGGCCCCGTGTTTTCTGCGTGAAACCAAAAGGTCAAAGGTTTGAGAGCAGAAGGATTAGAGTCTTCTGTCTGAAAGGTGATCGGGGCCATCGACGCATTACTGCGGCCGAAGAACACGTCAAGACGTCTGCAGGATAAGACCGAGACAAACCAAGAACACCACGTGTCTTCATTAGATTTGACTCTGTGTTTCAGGTACATCCAGGCGGCCACGTCCCCGAAGGACATCATCATCATGGTGGACATCAGCGGCAGCATGAAGGGCCTGAAGATGACCATCGCTAAGCACACCATCAACACCATCCTGGACACGCTGGGCGAGAACGACTTCGTCAACGTCATCGCTGTGAGACTCACTCGCTCACACACACACACACACACACACGCTGTCAGCCGCGTGGCTCTGACGTGCTGTCGTCTTCCTGCAGTACACAGACTACGTTCGGTACGTGGAGCCTTGTTTTAAAGGGACACTAGTCCAGGCTGACCTGGACAACAGAGAGGTAAGTCCATTATCACACACACACACACACACACACACTGCAGTGTCATGGACAGATTAACCTCTTGACCCACTTCTTGAAGCAACATCAGATATCTCAGCAGGTCAACCTGAACATGTGTGTGTGTGTGTGTGTGTGTGTGTGTTCCACTGACGTCATGAGGACAGGGTTGAAGTGGGGACCTGGTTTTTCTCTGTCTTCTTTAGGACAGGGTTGAAGTGGGGACCTGGTTTTTCTCCGTCATCTTGAGGACAGGGTTAAAGTGGGGACCTGGTTTTTCTCCGTCTTCTTGAGGACAGGGTTGAAGTGTAGACCTGGTTTTTCTCCGTCTTCATGAGGACAGGGTCTTCATGAGGACAGGGTTGAAGTTGGGTCCTGGTTTTTCCCCGTCTTCATGAGGACGGGGTTGAAGTGGGGACCTGGTTTTTCTCCGTCTTCTTGAGGACAGGGTTGAAGTGGGGACCTGGTTTTTCTCCGTCTTCTTGAGGACAGGGTTGAAGTGGGGACCTGGTTTTTCTCCGTCTTCATGAGGACAGGGTTGAAGTGGGGACCTGGTTTTTCTCCGTCTTCATGAGGACAGGGTCTTCATGAGGACCTGACGCTGAGAGTTTGAATCTGACAGACGTCTCTGTTGATTTGTACCGTTGGCGTCTCGGTGCTGTTTCCTGTCATTATTGACCCTCAGTGGCCTAATGAAATTTAATCTCATCCGGATTTTCGAATGGATCCTTAAACGGGACTGGAGGGCAGGAAGTCAGACAGGTAGGACCGTGGGAGTACCTGTCCAGGAGCTCCTGAACAGAGCCTCTCTTACTGTAGGACCAGACCGGAACCTTCTGCTGAGGTCTCCCATCTTAAAGCAGACATGTGACCCACTGAGGTTGTTGTTGTCTAGGATCTCTGCTCCTCTCTGAGCTTCAGTCCTCTCCTCCCCATCACTCGCCCGTCTCACTCCAAGTCCCTGAGGTCACCAGGACACGACCAACATGGCAGACACTTTACACTCTGCACTCTGTCTCTCTCTCTCTCTCTCTCTGTCTCTCTGTCTCTCTCTCTCTCTCTGTGTCTCTCTCTCTCTCTGTCTCTCTCTGTCTCTCTCTCTCTCTGTCTCTCTCTCTCTCTGTCTCTCTCTCTCTCTCTCTGTCTCTCTCTCTCTCTCAGCACTTCAAAGTCCTGGTTGAAGAGCTTCATGTTAAAGGTGAAGCAAAGATCAATTATGCCATGAAGGAAGCCTTCAAGATCCTCAACGAGGTTTGTGTCCATGCAGCCCTCAGAGGTCCTCTCTGCTGCCCTCTACAGGGCATTCACTGTGTGTGTGTGTGTGTGTGTGTGTGTGCAGGTCAGAGTGAACGGGCAGGGCAGCATGTGTAACCAGGCCATCATGCTGATCACAGACGGAGCCATGGAGGACTTTGAGTCGGTCTTCGAGGAATTCAACTGGCCTGAGCGCAGGGTATACACTTACACACACACACACACACACACACACACACACACACATCCCAAAATACATACAGGACCCACTCACCTCCGGTGTTTAGACTTTTGTGAAGCTACAGCTGCAGTGTTTCCACACCGAGGCTGGGACCGACTCCTGCTGAGGTCCCAGTACACCAGCTCAGGTCAAAGCGTTCCTCGTGTCCAAGTTCAGAGGAACCTCCAGGATAGGGCGGGGTCACATCAGTGACGCATAAAGGAAACACAATCAGACACTTTCGCTCCTAGAATAACTTCAACATCAGGACGTTTCACCCTGCATAAACAACACACAGTCCACGGCCAGGCTCAGAACTTATCAGTCACCTGTACCACAGCAGCAGAGCCACAGTCCAAACTGCTACAGAGAGCAGAGAAACGAACCTCCAACCTTCAGGCGTTTGAAGGTGCTGCCGGTTTGAGCCGGTCAGTGTGTCTCTCCATCGCCATGGAGACCAGCTGAATCTCTGTTATTTGTTATGTATGTAACAGAAAGTCACGGGCGATCAAATATTATAAAATACTTAAATACACACAGGTGAAAAATCAATCAACACACCACTGGAGAATAAAGTTCATCTTAGGGAGAGTAAACAGGAAGTCTGTCCGTCAGGTCCGGGTTTTCACCTATCTGATCGGCAGAGAGATGACCTTCGCTCAGAACACAAAGTGGATCGCCTGCAACAACAAAGGTACGGATGGAGGATGAGTACGGTACCACCGTGTACACGGATACAAATACTACATGAGTCAGTTTATGTTAGGACTGTGTTCTGTGTGTGTGTTTCCCAGGTTACTACACACACGTCAACACGCTGGCCGACGTTCAGGAGAACGTCATGGAGTACCTGCACGTCCTCAGCAGACCGATGGTTATCAACCACGACCATGACATCATCTGGACTGAGGCCTACATGGACACTGTGGTAAGGACCAATCAGAGGAGAGCTTCGGCTGTCAACGTTCTCACTGCTTGAAGTGTCATCATCCTCATCATCCTCATTTCCATGCATTCATCTTCATCTGTGCGTCTTCTTCCTCCCTCTGTTGACTCCCCGTCCCATGATCCTCTGGGCCTTCCCCTCCATTCTGATGCAGCTTCCAAACACCAAAGAGGTAAAGAGGAAACCAGTCAGGATCAGTTATTCACACACACACATACACACACACACACACACACACTACACCCTCTGCTGGACAAAAAGACAACTAACAGGACAGTGGAACGGTCAACACAAAATGACCTCAGGAGCAAACGTCTCCATTATCGGTGTCCAGTACTCAAAGGTTGTCTGATAAGTCTGAGGACTTTTCTGACTTTCAGTAAACGAGTCCACGGTCACAGCACGTGGTCCCACTCTGGAGCTCTTTGGGAGCCTCTGAGGGAGGTGAGAACGTTCTAGGGGGTCTAATGACATTCCGGTTATTGACATATTGGAGAAGGTGACAAGAGGTCCAAAAGTAGCTTCCATGGGTGTCAGAGGATGTTCCAGAGTACTCTGTACTCTGAGGAGTACTCAGAATGACTGAGCTCAAATGAACAAACACACACAGGCGATACATTCCCTCAAAACACAACTTCAGTAGATACAGTATGTGCATGAACGTGGCGCTGTGAGTGGACTGAAGCTGATGGTTGTTTATCTGTTTTCCGTCTGTCAGCTGTTCAACACCAAAGCTCAGAGTCTCCTGCTGATGACATCAGTGGCCATGCCGGTTTTCAGCAAGAAGAAAGAGACGGTGAGCATCATCCAAGAACCACAGCAGAGGGCAGGTCCAGAATCACCAAAAAACACCCATGTCTCCTCGGTGCTCATCTCCTCAGTGCTCATCACCTCGGTGTTTGTCTCCTCGGTGCTCGTCTCCTCAGTGCTCATCACCTCGGTGCTTGTCTACTCAGTGCTTGTCTACTCAGTGCTCATCACCTCGGTGCTTGTCTCCTCAGTGCTTGTCTCCTCAGTGCTTGTCTCCTCGGTGATTGTCTCCTCACTCCTCTGTTCAACATCCTCTTGTATAAAGAACTAATCAGCTAACTGACAACAGGCGGCCTCTGTCCAGGACGTCCTGCCGTCTGTCCATTGTGTTTTATTGACGTGTGTCAGTCGTCCGTCCTCCATCCTGGTATCTGTTATCATCACGTGCTGCAGGAAACGAATGTGGTTGAATTAGCCAATGGCAGCATTTTGGAGGCGGGGACATAGTCTGACACTGGAGCAGAGACGGGGCGAGTGATTCTTGTGGTGCAGGGTGGGTCTTGGGTAGGGGTCGGTCCTGGATGATCCCTCTGTTGAGGGGCTTTTCATTAGGTGCCTGGTTGTAGTTTTTCAGTTGGTCCGTGACAATGACGTCCTTTATTTTTTTTTATTTGTAGAATTTGTCCCTGAGATTAAATTTTCCGCACTCGTTTACCGAAGATATAAATTCATCTCACCCAGCAGAAACCCCTGCTGTATCAATAAGGAACACACTCTGCACGTATCCTTCCATATGTACACAAGGGGGCGTATTTCTACAAGCAGAACTTTTCTTGAGATGAAGTCTTACTAATTCACATTATAAATGATGACTAACTGATCATTTTAAAGCCTTTCGTGGTTCGTGGTGGATTAACTTGTCAGCGTTTAGTCCATGATAATCCTTCCTGCGTTTGTCGGAACCTGTCACTTAAAAGTGAATGGACCTGTCTCTCCAGCTTTCCCATGGGATCCTGCTGGGCGTGGTGGGCTCCGACATCCCGCTGATGGAGGTGGTGCGTCTGGCTCCCAGATACATGGTGGGTTGGTTTATGACAGCATCCTTTGTACACGATGGTGCTTCGGAGACATGAGACACGAGCGTTTGTCTTCGTCCTCAGCTGGGAGCTCACGGCTACACCTTCCTCATCACCAACAACGGCTACATCCTGGCCCACCCTGACCTTCGACCTCTGGTGCGCTCAGCAGATGAATAGATAAAGAAAGATGAGTTAGCGTGGCAGATAAATGCTGATCTGATCGTTTGTAACGAACCTCGTCTGTGTTTCAGTACAAAGATGGAAAGAAACTGAAGCCAAAGCCGAACTACAACAGCGTGGATCTATCAGAGGTGGAGTGGGAGGACACCGAGGAGAGGGTAACCACGCCCACACACAGCACATTAACGGTAGACTGTGTGGATTTGTGGTAAACTCGTGGGGGTCCACTCTCTGCTTCACTCACGGGGCCACATCGAATTTTTCATGAATGGTGTCTGACCCGACATTCCAGGGAAAATGATGTAGGCAGTCCCGTGGTGGACCTTTAGTCAGGGGGGCGGTCCCAGATTAGATAATAAAAAAAAGGAAAAAGGAGAGGAAAAGAGCCCAAACTGTGACGACCAAGTCCTGGTCCAAGGACGGCCTGGAGCTCGGTAAAGAAAGACGCCGCAACAGCAGCATCGGGAACATCAAAGGGTGACATCAGCTGACCGTGACAGGTATACGCCGCATGGAATTATGGGAGGAATGGTTGACCAACATGCTGCGCTCAGCTCATACCGCCATTAAATGTCAGTTAGGAAAGGACGACAAATGATGAATGAGTGATGGTAAAGAGAGAAAAAGGAGCAGCAGCTCATCCTCATCATGGAGCGTCCAGGGGAGTGATGAGTGAATGAGTCAGCCTGTATGACAGCTACTGTTTGTCTCTCTGGCAGCTCCGAACGGCCATGGTGAAAGGAGAGACGGGCAGCCTGAGGCTCAGCGTCAGAGCCTCCGTGGATAAAGGGGTGAGATGGAGTCCCTTCATTCATTCATTCATTCATTCATCCTCTGTTCAGGAGCCTGGATTCTGTTTCTGTGCCCTGATTCTGACCACCAGATAACAACAGTAGGTCTTAAAGTGACAGTACAGCGTTTACTGCTTCAACGGTAACATCACATCCAGAGTCCACATGAAGAAACGTCAGCAGATTAACACTCGGTGGAGATGATGGATGGATTTGTGTTTCCTGTCTGGGTGCTTTAAGTTGATCTGGTTTCTAACGGAGGCCTGCACACGTCAGTTTTCATCATCCTCTTTCTCACCGGCAGAAACGACCCCTGTACCTCGTCAACGACTATTTCTACACCAATATCGACGAGACGCCCTTCAGGTAAAAGAGAACTTGAACGCCTCACAGTCTGTGTTCACCGTCTCATCTTCAGTTTGGTCAGTCTCATCATTTTTCAATCAACCCTTTTTGGGTGGATCTTCTGTCACCTGTGTATGTTTATGTGTGGTGATTATGGTTAGTAGTCAGCAGAGGGCAGTGTGTCACCGTCTCCTTGCTGTGTGTGTGTGTGTGTGTGTGTGTGTGTGTGTGTGTGTGTGAGTGCAGCTTTGGGATGGTGCTGACCAAAGACCAGGGACAGCTGATGTTCATGGGAACTGTCTCTGTGGAGGAAGGTATTATTTCCCACAATCCCTTGCACGAGCGTCCTGTTTTGTTGTGGCAGCAGGGTTCACGTGAGTCTTTGTTTACGTCCGTGTGCAGGCCTACATGACCTGACCTCTCCTGACCTCACCATTGCCTCTGAGTGGTGAGTCATCTCTTACATCATTCTCATACGGTTTGACTGTTTCCTCAACACATGAAAACTTTTTTCTTTTTCTTGAAGTATTGCGAATGTTTATTTTTTTCGTCCAAAGTTTGATATTTAAATGGTTTTCTGCATATAACAGGTATAAAAAATATCACAGCTTTGCTGATGTAAACCGGAGAGCGACTCGTCTCCGTGAGCCCCACGCTGTGGCAGATCGCTCACGTTGATCTCAGTGCTTCGTGTGTGACCTTTTGACCCTCCCTGCCCTCCTCAGCAGGTCTCCGTGTGTCTCCGTCCTTGGTTAATGCTCTTCCTCATGGATGTGTTTTCCCAGGACGTACTGTGAGCTGGACATCGACCCCGATCATCGTAAATACACCCAGCTGCAGGCTGTGGTCCGATACCTGAACGGGAAAGAGCCCGACCTGGAGTGTAAGTTTGATGGAGCGGACCGAGGGGCCAGTCTCAGCACCACACGTAGAGCTTTGAGTCAGTGTGGGTGGGGTATTTACCAACGCCACTCACTTTCACTCTTTCTTCATTATCTGCTCATTTTCTGCATTCATTCTTTCATTCATTCATTCATTCATTCTTTCATATCTCTGATCTCTAATTCCACTGAGGGGGGTGGGGATCGATCCCTTTTTTTCTCCCGTGGCCGTGGTGAATCCTCGTCATCTGCCCCACCTTGATGAAGACTCTCTAAAGTCTTCGGAGTTAAAAAAAAAACTCTGAGTTGATGGAACCTTGATCAGCTATTCTGAAACCCAAAACTCAGAGAAAGTTAAAGCTGCTTTCTGAAACAGGGCCCAGGGGTCCACATCACTCCAGTCCACACACATCAACAAAGAACCCTAAACCTGTTGTTTGGCCCCTCAGTAAACATGGAGAGGGGATTTGACCCATTACCTCCCATGGAGAGGGGATTTGACCCATTACCTCCCATGGAGAGGGGATTTGACCCATTACCTCCCATGGAGAGGGGATTTGACCCATTACCTCCCATGGAGAGGGGATTTGACCCATTACCTCCCATGGAGAGGGGATTTGACCCATTACCTCCCATGGAGAGGGGATTTGACCCATTACCTCCCATGGAGAGGGGATTTGACCCATTACCTCCCATGGAGAGGGGATTTGACCCATTACCTCCCATGGAGAGGGGATCTGACCCATTACCTCCCAATGAACGGCTGAGTGTGAACGTTGAGTTGATGTTGATCCGTTTCCTAGGTGATGAGGTGTTGCTGCAGCAGACCCTGTTCGATGCCGTGGTAACGGCTCCTCTGGAGGCCTACTGGAACGCTCTGATGCTCAATGACAGCGACGGGTAATGAAAACACTCCATTGTTCCAGAACGTGTCCCTCCCTGGTCAACATCATTCCTCTGTAGTCTGACTGAGTGGCAGCACGTCCAACAGACAGACCACAGGGGGACATACTGTTACATTTAATATGCACACGAGGTGCAGCCTAATGGGACGGCCCACATGTCCTCCAATCCATCATAGCACGACAGGGTGGGGCCACTCATGACATCATCACTTTGTGGCCCTGGGCTGTAACCAGCTCTTCTTCCTTTGTGAAGGTAGAGGGGACCTTGTTCCAGATGTTGTCCTGTACTTCCTGTTCTCACTCTACCATTCATCCTTATATCACCTTATGTTTCTCATACACAGTCACTGTATTTTGTGTGTTCCGGTCACAAGGTAGTTTTGGGCCCAGTTGGGATGGGGTTGGGACTTCTGGGTCTCTTTTATCCTAGGGGGGTCAAGTAAGGGGTCAAGTAAGTCAGAGCTGCCACTGTCTAAGATTGTTGAGCTAGAGAGTCAAATGGGAAAGAAGAACTGATCAAACTAACTCTCTCTCTGTCTCTCTCTCTCTGTCTTTCTCTCTCTCTCTCTCCTTCTGTCTGTCTGTCTACCTCTCTCCCTCTCTCTCTCTGTCTCCCTCTCTCTCCCTGTCTCTCTCTCTCTCCCTCTGTCTGTCTCTCTCTCTCTGTCTCTCTGTCTCTCCTTCTGTCTGTCTCTGTGTCTTTCTCTTGCTGTATATTATTTCATGGTGTTTGTTTGTGCTCATATGTATTCTGTGTGTGTG
>OMNV01026978.1:0-19268 GCA_900303265.1 Brotula barbata | reverse complement strand
CTGCCCCCCGAAACCCAGAAGGTGGTGGTCTTCCTCATCATGATGCTGCTCATCATCATCAACGTGGTGCTCATGTTCCTGCTGGCCTTCCAGTAGAGCGCCGCACGCACGCACGCACACGCACACCAACACACACGCAGATACCGGTCTGTAGACGGAGGACGGCGGCAGACGGACAGAGACGGAGCAGAGGGGACGGACCCCGGGACAGATGGGAGTCCAGGACGCCAGAACGCAAACGCAGGTACAGCCAGGAGGAGAGAGAGAGAGAGAGAGGCGGGGACATGAGTGTGTAGCAGGATGGATGTGTGTGCAGAAACGGAAACAAAGGGGGCGTTTTTTTCTTCTTGATTTTTTTCAGTTTACGGTCATGTTGGAAGGATCTGATGAAATGTGTACTTTAATCAGTGGAGGAGGAGCCAACATGGCCGCCACGCCATCCTGAGTCCGCTGGTGGAGCCTCGCTTGTGCACATCCACATCCTGTAGAGCGATCGCCGCACGATCGGCAGAAAAAAAAACAACAACATGGAGGCCGCGACGCCGGCGTTTATGGAAATGACTGAAAAAGTGGAGAAGCGACGGGAAGATTTTGGATTTGAGGAGCAGAACTGTAGAAAACGCTGATTTCTGCTGTCATCACCGTCATGTTTAGACTCCTGAGTGGAACCTAAAGCAGATTTAAAGGCGTTTAAAGATTTTTGTTTTGTCCTCCATCTGAGTATGTGAGGTTCAAACTGGATTAACAGAAGAACCATGAGTCAGGTGGTTTTTGTCAGGTTTTGGTCTGTTCTGGTTCCTGTGGACCACATAGAGGCTTGATGGACAGGATTCACCCTCTGTTGATTGATTTTATCATCGTCTCACATCTCGTCTGCAGCTGTCCTGCACTTTAACTTTTGTTGTTTTGCTTCATTTTCTCGTGTTTTCACGCTGCGGTGGTTGAAAATCAGAGCAGGAGGTCACAGGACGCCGATCCCCAGCATCCTCCTCGCGTTAGACTGTGATTGGCATCCAGAAGAAGTCATCGCGATAACAGGAAACGTATGTAAACGCAGGCTGTGGCACAACCCGCCAGCGTAAACACTGAATCACGTCCACGGGTACAGGTGGGACACGCTGACGGGATGAACACCACCCACAATCTGACAACACGGGCGGCTCGCTCGCTCGCTATATGTTGACTGGGAGTGTGTAACGAAGATGTTGTATTAAAGGGATGAAGATCATAAAACATCATAACGTCCACATCCAATCACAATCCAGATCTTTTTACTGCAAATGATGTCATAATCCAGATGATAAACTGTATCAGATGAAGAGGTCACATTTTAATGTCAGGTGTAAATGGGATTATTTATTTCCTGTCTGGCTTTTTTCTTTTCTTTTCTTTTTTTTTTCTCCTTTAAAAATTTGCACTTCTTTCCTGTACGTAACTGAAAAATCTGTACTTTGTGTTTGTTAACTTGATCGTAAACGGCAACGTATTTAAAATCACAATAATGTAAAAGCATCAGGAAACGTTTTTTTTCTTCAATTTCTCTCATTTCTCTTCCTGCGTTAATGATCAATTTAAACCATAATCCCATATTTAACAGGATTAAAACGCGCGGTGAATCTGCCACTGTTCGGTGTGTTTTCTTTATTCATATCTGCTGATGCGTATATCGTCCATATTTTCATTTACTGTACACTTATGGCACAAATGAACTGTGTGTGTTGTGTGTGTGATTACATGCTTGAAATTATAATAACACCTGTTATTGCACAGAATAAACTCAAATAAACACTGGAAAATATGAAACACCATGAATAAGTACGTCAGTGATGCTCCTTCAAACTGTCCTGACCCAAATTTGTCATTTTAACGCCTGGCTACACTCTGAAGCGTCCACATGTGATCCATAACATCAAAACATTTGTAGCATCCGAGGCAGTGCGAGGAGCGGACATGATGGAATCCAAACCATTCACCACGGCATCTTCTTATCCAATCGTTGTCTGAATGTGGGACATGGTCGTACAGGCTCGTTTGTTCAGGATTTTAAAATTAGGCAGTGCGGTTGCCATAGCGATGGACCACGATGCCCGTTGTCGTGGTTTACAGTGTGTCCTTGTGTACTACGCTAACGTTTACGAAGTGCATCATGTGGGGACGGTGGAATCGGGAGAGGAGGGCAGCAGAGAGGAAAAAAAAACGTGTGGGTTTGTTGCTTAGCAACAGCCACATCTTCTGTTTTTCTCATCGCCATGATGGATCGATGGCAGCAAGACCTAGATTACAGAGAGAGGAATTAGATGATAGCACCGGGCGGGCAGACAGGCAGGGAGATCCAGCAGGAGACAAAATGAACAAGTAGGGAGACGGAGACAAGCAGACAGGTACGGAGACAGAGACTTGGCTGGTGTCTTCCAGCAGGATTGATGTCTCCTCTTCAGGACTGAGCGCGCTAATGGAGGGCCTCTCTGGGGCCGTGAGCAGCGTTGACGCAGTGTTTTTGAAATATGACCACTGCAGTCCCTCCATCAATACAATCATCTCCATCTCCTGCTGTCTGTCTCATCCCTTATGTCTCTGTCTCTCTCCTCCTCCTCCTCTTCATCCCTCTCTCTCCTTGCTGTCAGTCTGCTTGTTAATGTACTTGGGGGACCGATAAATGATGATCCTCCTATCAGTGCTGGAGTCAGCGGACCCCCTGCAGAGGATGGAGTTTATGCTAACAGGAAATGACATCATATCGGTGTTATCTGATCGTGTGGGCTCAGCGCAGACAGCAGTGATTCCCCCCCTTAGATATTTTATAGGCTCCATTTAAAAAGGGAGGGACCCAATTTTTTTAATTTAATATCAGTTTTGTCATATTTGTGTTTTATTCTTAGATTTGATTTCGCTGCTCCTCATTTAATGTCAATCCTCTCCTCCGTGTTGAGTAAAAACGATGAAATATGAACGAGGCCCCCTTGTGGTGTTTTTTCACAGCTGATCAGCGATGGTAGCGTGGTGTACGCCGAGGCCCTTTGGGACCACGTTACCATGGACGACCAGGAGCTGGGCTTTAAGGCCGGTGATGTCATCGAAGTAGTGGATGCCTCCAATAAGGAGTGGTGGTGGGGTCGCATCATGGACAGCGAGGGCTGGTTCCCTGCCAGCTTCGTACGGGTGAGTAGTCTTTATGTCTCCTTGTTTTATTCATGAGAGCAGCTGAGACGATGTCAGACTGAATAAACCAGAACGTAGACCTGGACGTGTTGACAGTCTCCTGTGTCTCGGTGGTCCCTCAGTTGCGTGTGAACCAGGATGAGCCCATGGAGGAGTACCTGGCCCAGCTGGAGGAGGCTCAGGCTGGAGAAGAGGAGCGGGCAGGCCTGGGGCTGCGGCTGGGACCCGGGTTGCCCTGCAAAGAGCAGATGAGGACCAACGTCATCAACGAGATCATGAGCACCGAGAGAGACTACATCAAGCACCTGAAGGACATCTGCGAGGTCCGGAAGTCCAAATGCAAAACTCGACTCAGAGCTCAGGTTATAACGCGTTACGAAGCCTAACAGCCGTGTCTTTAACTCCAGGGTTACATCAAACAGTGCCGCAAGAGGACCGACATGTTCACCGAGGAGCAGCTCCGGACCATCTTCGGCAACATCGAGGACATCTACCGGTTCCAGAGGAAGTTCCTCAAAGACCTGGAGAAGAAGTTCAACAAGGAGCAGCCACATCTCAGCGAGATCGGCTGCTGCTTCCTGGAACACGTAAGACAGACAGGAAGTGTTTTCCCCATCATTTGTCCCCATCCTCCTCCTCCTCCTCCTCCTCCTCCTCCTCTTCACCCGTCTCCTCTCACCGCAGCAGACGGACTTCCAGATTTACTCCGAGTACTGCAACAACCACCCCAACGCCTGTGTCCAGCTCTCCAAACTCATGAAGGTCAACAAGTACGTGTTCTTCTTTGAGGCCTGCCGGCTCCTCCAGAAGATGATTGACATCTCCCTTGACGGGTTTCTGTTGACGCCGGTCCAGAAGATCTGCAAGTACCCGCTGCAGCTGGCTGAGCTCTTGAAGTACACCAACCCCCAGCACAGGTGAGCTGGAGCCTTAAAACACTCACTGTGAGTGCTCAGTCTGTGTCCTGATGACATCATCCGCTCAGCTGAAGGTTTGCCTGCTTTTATTATAACACGTATGAGCAGATTGACTTTTTCATCCATAATTTCCAACCATTTTAGTCCTTTTTTATTATCATGTTTTTTTTCATACAGCTCAAATGACCCTGTGGTAATCCAGCTGACGAACAGTAAGCAATAATCGATAATTAGCAGACTAAGACACAAACTTTTCGCCTTTAGGGACTACAAAGACGTGGAGGCGGCCTTGAACGCCATGAAGAATGTGGCCCGGCTCATCAACGAGAGGAAACGTCGCCTGGAGAACATCGATAAGATCGCCCAGTGGCAGAGCTCCATAGAGGACTGGGAGGTGAGGGGGCGGGGCATTGAGTGAGGCGTTTGTGTATTAATGTGATGAAAGCCAATCAGATTTTGGGATCTTAGATGTGATGTTTTCATGATCGTAGGAGATTTTTTGTTGTTGTTTGTTGCTCTTGTTCACACCAAACCTGAGCCTCAAGGCCCTGAGAGTGAATGTAGCCTCAGGTAATGTTGGTTAATACAACTGAAACAGGCGGGTGTGTGTGTGTGTGCAGGGTGAAGACGTCCTCAGCAAAAGCTCTGATCTGATCTTCTCGGGGGAGTTGACCAAACTGTCACAGCCTCAAGCCAAAAGTCAGCAGCGAATGTTTTTCCTCTTCGACCATCAGATGGTTTTCTGCAAAAAGGTGAAAACCCCCGAAAACAGAAACAGAAATGTTTGTCCAATTGTGCTCCACATACAGGAAAACAGTCCATAGGGAGAGAGTGACAGCTGGTATTCTTCATGGTGTCATCATGAACTATGAACTATGTGATAATACACTGGAATAACACTCAGACACTGAGAAAATCTAAGATAAGATAAGACAAGACAAGATAGGATAGGATAGGATAAAATAAGACTAGATAAGATAGGATAGGATAGGATAAGATAAGACTAGATAAGATAGGATAGGATAGGATAAGGTAAGAATAGATAAGGTAAGGTAAGGAAAGGTAAGGAAAGACTAGATAAGGTAAGGGAAGATAGTATGAGCGAAGATAAGATTAGACAAGACAAGATAGGATAGGATAAGACTAGATAAAATAGAATAGGATAAGATAAGATAAGATAAGGTAAGGTAAGACAGGACAGGATAGGATAGGATAGGATAAGATGAGATAAGATAAGATAAAATAAGACTAGATAAGTTAAGATAAGATAAGATAAGACTAGATAAGTTAAGATAAGATCTCACTGCTCATGTCAAATACTTTTTTAACGGTGGTCTCACCTGTTTGTCCCCCTTCACTGCTTCAGGACCTCCTGCGTCGGGATATGTTGTACTACAAGGGACGGATGGACATGGACCACATGGAGGTGACGGACGTGGAGGACGGCAAAGAGAAGGACTTCAACATCAGCGTGAAGAACGCCCTGAAGCTGCGCTCGCCGGCCGGGGACGAGGTCCACCTCCTGTGCGCCAAGAAACCCGAGCAGAAACAACGCTGGCTCCGAGCGTTCGCCGACGAGAGGAGACAGGTCCAACACGACCGCGAGACAGGTCAGGACGCCACACACACGAAGGTCTTTGATGTATGGTAGACATGCTGAGCACCACCTCCAGGGTCTAGAGGACATTTAGATTTACATCATGATAGGAGGATCAGGTCCAAACCCTGGGGGGGATCGCTGGACAGGTTTGTTAGGAATCACTCCTGGAGACAAGAATGAAATGAATCTGAGTCCAAAATGGACAAATAATGAAATATGGCTCCAATTATTAGACTCTAATGGTTGTCCCCTCGGGTGCATGAGAACGGTGACTTGGGGACCTGAGGCGGTGTCCCCCACCACCCGACGTGAAGTGAGTGGACCCCTGAAGACCTGCTGACTCATCCTTTCGTGTTGTCTTCCAGGTTTCTCTCTGACTGAAGTGCAGAAAAAGCAGGCCATGCTGAATGCATGTAAAAGCCATCCTGCTGGGAAACCCAAAGGTACACACACACACACACACACAGACACACACTCTTTACAGACATCATTCATTTTTTTCATTTTCTTGGCACTGGTTTGATTCAAAGCAAAACGTCATTTTAATGGAAGTTCCAAAAAGCACCACAGGGGGCAGCATTTCACAGCGTTGAATGTGTTTTTCCCCATCATTTTATTTGAAGCCACGTAGGCCGTGAATACTGACACTTTATACATTTCTAGAGTTACTGATTGGTGTAGGGGCCAGAATGAATAAGGTCATAATCCAAGTAGCAGTGACATTAACAAAGGTCACATCTTAAACATCTGGCCAGCTGTGCTTGTTTTCTGTCATCTTGCAGGCCCAAAACTTCAGCGCAGCCTTTCAGTAAACACAGATAGATGGGATTTGATGTATTTGTGTCTACAAATAGCAGCAGATTCCTGAAGGTGTCCCTTGGTGTCTCTTGGTGTCCCTTGGTGTCCCTTGGTGTCCCTTGGTGTCCCTTGGTGTCTCATAGTGTCCTCAGCGTCATGGCGACTCTTTGTTTTGTTTAATGACCTCAGACTGCTCCATTAATCAGCAGCATTCTGCAGCCTGAGCTTTCATTTTTAATGAAGCCTCAATAAAACTCTGCAGTTCCTCCGTGTTGCAGCGTGTGTGTGTGTGTGTGTTTACTATCTTTGATGATGTAAACGAGCACAGAGTCAGTGTAGGCAATTTGTACGTGTCGAGCGCGGCGCTGCTAACGAGGATCAGCTGCCGACGGCTGTCGGCTTTAGGAGGAGGTGAGGTAAACATTTGGTCCAGACCGATCAACAGAAACGTCAGAAAAATGTCTAAAAGCCTCCTGGAACGGAGCCGGATCAATGTGTGTCAGTGTGACAGGAGGGCTGCTGAGTGGGAGGGAAAGAGAGAGAGAGAGAGAGAGAGAGAGAGAGACACACAGGAGAGGGAGGAAAGAGACAGAGAGAGTGAGATTGAGAAAAGAGAGAGAGGAGAGAGAGAGAGAGTGAGAGAGAGAGGAGAGAGTGAGAGAGAGAAAATACATGATGTCATCCATTTGACTTCACTCTGTCCCTCTCTCTCCTCTCTCTCTCTTCTCACTCTCACTCTCTCTGTCTCTTTCCTCTCTCTTTCTCCCTTCTCGCTCTGTCTGCCTCTCTCTTTCGCTCTTTCTCCCTCCCTCTCTCTCCCTGTCTCTCCCTCTCTGCCTGCCTCTCTCTTTCCCTCCCGCTTTTCTTGCTCTCTCTCTCTCTCTCTCTCTCTCTCTCCCAGGTGCTAAAACACTCAGTTTCCTCTTAATCAGTTCTACCTTGTTTTTATTTTTAATCCCCATCCTCTCCTCCAGTGGTTTTGCAGTCCAACGTAAAACGCCCCCTAAAAAAAACCACCCAAAATACCCCAAACATGAAGACACACAGCCTCTGATGCGTTGTTTCCTTTGTGTGTGTGTGTGTGTGACCCCCAGCTGTGACCCGACCTTACTACGACTTCCTGCTGCGACAGAAGCACCCCTCCCTGCCCACGGCGCTGCCCCAGCAGCAGGTCTTCATGTTGGCCGAGCCCAAGCGTAAAACCTCCACCTTCTGGCACAACATCGGCAGACTGACGCCCTTCAAGAAGTGAGCGAGCGGAGAGGAGAGAGAGGGAGAAGCGAAGGAGCGAAGGAGGAGCAGAGCGCGGTGCTCGTGCCTGAACGGACCCTTTTCATCCTTCCTCTTTTCTTTCCTACTCGTAATGTTGCCCTAACTGATGTACTCACTCATTGTAAAGATGAAGATTATGAGGAGGAGGAGGAGGAGGTCCTTTTTTTGAAAGCACTTTAAAGGTTGGTTAACAATCAGACTGAGGTGGTCTCCCGGAGACGAGGAGGACTGTTGCGTACCTTAATACTACTACACCTTCAATCAAGCACCGATTGGTACTAATCCTACTACTGTACTGCTGCGAGTGAGCGTGGGACGGGGACGGGGACGAGGACGGGGACGCAGCTGTCTCTGTCTCCGGGACGTCTCCGGTCTCCTCTTCCTTTTATTTGACAGATGCCAACTGTTCACCGTGCCAGATGATTTTTTTTTCTTTTTTACATTTGTTTATGTGTCTGCTTATGAAAAAAAAGGGAAAATGTGTGCGTGTATGCGTGTGTGTGTGGTTTCCTGTGCTTTTTTTTTTTTTCCTATGTAAATCCATGATTTCAGGATGATTTCACGTATTTTTTCCAACGTTTTGGATCAGGAGCTCTTTCATGGTTTCTCCTCTCACGCTCAAGACAAACGGAACGGAAAGGAGGCGCCCACATTCCCCGACTCCTCCTCACGCTTACCACGTCAACGACCTTTTTCTGTAGAAGTGCCATTTGAAGTGTGTCATGGCTGATTTAATATGACATGCATGGATGTGATGAAAAAATACTGTGAAGAATATTTTTTTATCTCTGAAGAAGCCCTGCTATATTTAACCCCACGGCTGCTGACAGCATCGAACAGACCTTATTTTATTTACCTGTACATACGATCTCCAGGCTCCCTGCTCTGTATCAGCCCTCCAGTAATCTCATTTCAGACCCACTCAGCCCCGTGAAATCGCTCTGTAAGTGCATTCAGTCCAATGTACTCCTACACTTTTATGTTCAAATGTTTTAGCCTATGCGGTTATGGAATATTAAACATTCCTAAGATGACAAATGTGTCCATCAGTGGTGGTGCTGGTCATTATTTGATTTCAGACCGGACTTCACTTAAGCCTCAGCATCCTGGTTACCGAGACGATGACATCTTATATCCCCGCCCTCGTCATCTGGATCTTTCTGTTGTTATCTGCGGATGTAAATACGCAGTTTGTGTCTCTCTCTGAAAAACCACACCCTTTAAGTCACATTACACAATCACATTACACATCTGGAGAGTCATTTGATGTGGAGCAAAATGAATATGTGTTTATATGGGAAACATATGAGTGTCAGCAAGAGGATTGTTGCTGTTGTAGCCCATCATTCCTCCACCATGACCACGTGTTTGTGAATGAAGGATGACACGATGCCTGTCACAACCATCCCATACTTATCCAGTCCTCGTCCAAAGTCTTGGTCCCTCATTAGATTTGTTGTTGTATCAAGTCTATCTATGTCTTTATTAGAATCCAACCAGAAAATACAGGAAATGTGTGTTCAGTATTAAAAATCAGAAAAGAACAGCTTCTACAGGCTACAGGGTCCAGGATTTAGTGGGACCTCCCTTTGAACCAGGCTCTCTTCAACCTAGACTTAAAACGATGAAGAATGGACGGATGGATGGATGGATGACAGACAGACAGACAGACAGACAGACAGACAGACAGACAAGTACTTTATTCATCCCCAAGGGGAAATTCTTTCGTCACAGCAGCAAAACGAAAAAACAGAATCAACATCAGATTACCTACATTAATGTCCTCAGTATGAGAATATAAGAGGACATTGTAATACAAAGTATTGTAATGGGAACATGAAATGTACAGTCTATGTGTTACAGAACAAACATGTCGTAGTAAGTTTATATTATCAGTCACATAGACATACAGAGATAGGACAGTGCTCACCTGTTACACAGAGGTGAGCTGTTATACAGAGTTATGGTGAACGGTAGGAATGATTTCCTGAACCGTTCTTTGTGACAGCAGAGTGGTAACAATCTGTTGGGGTAGGAGCTCAGCTGGCTCCGTAGTGTGTCATGGAGGGGATGAGAGGGATTGTCCATGATGGAGAGCAGTTTGTTCAGTGACCTCCTGTCCCTCACGGACTCAAACGTCTCCAGGTTCTGTCCTACGATGGTCCCAGCCTTGCGTATTTATTTGTTGATCCTGTTGGCGTCTCCGGCACTGATGCTGCTCCCCCAGCAGACCACAGCACTGTAGATGGCACTCGCAACCACAGACTGGAAGAAGATCTCCAGCATCTTGCTGCACACATTGAAGGATCGGGAAATAGATTCTGCTCATCCCTTTCTTGTGCACAACGTTGGCGTTGGTGCTCCAGTCCAGTCTGTCGTTCGGGTGGACACCCACGTACTTGTACTGTTCGAGCACTTCGACCTCCTCACCCATCACGATGACTGGTTCAGTCGCAGTTTTCTTCCTCCTGAAGTCGACCACCATCTCCTTGGTCTTGTCAACATTCAGGAGCAAGTGATTCCTGCTACTCCAGTCCACAAAGTTAGCGGCCAGTTCCCTGTACTCCGAGTCTTGTCCCTCTCTAATAACCCCCACCACTGCAGAGTCAGCAGAGAACTTCTGCAGGTGGTGTGATTTGTACCGGAAATCTGAGGTGTGCAGAGTGAACAGGAAAGGAGACAGTACAGTCCCCTGTGGAGCTCCTGTGTTACTGACCACCACGTCGGACAGGTGACTTCCCAGCCGAACAAACTGGGGCCTGTCTGACAGATAGTCAGAAATCCAGGAGACAGTAGACTCAATGACACCCATCCCCCACAACAAAGGTGGTTGGATGGTATTGAAGGCACTGGAGAAATCAAAGAAGATGATTCTCACAGAGCCCCACTACCATCCAGGTGAGAGTGAGCACGCTGGAGCAGGTAGATGACAGCATCGTCTACACCCCAACAACTAAGGGAGGGTCAAAAGAGGATATCACCTGAGGTCCCAAGTGGGCCAGAACCAGTCTCTCCAGTACCTTCATGACGTGTGATGTTAGTGCAACTGATCTGAAGTCATTGGGGCCAGATGGTCTGGCTTTCTTGGGTACCGGTACCAAGCAGGATGTCCTCCACAGCACCGGTATCCTTCCCTGCATCAGACTCAGGTTAAAGATGTATTGCAGGATACCAGACAGCTGGGTAGCACAAGACTTCAGGACCCTGGGACTGATGTGATCAGGGCCTGCAGCCTTGCCTTGATGGAGTCTCTCAAGCTGTCTTTTCACCTGGCCAAGCGTCACAGTCATTCCGGCGGGTGTGGTCGTGGAGGTTGGAGTTTGGGGGTTGTGACCAGAGGTGTCGGGTAGGGGGAGATGGTATGATGGGGGATGTATTTGCGTTTGACGGGGTCTGAGGACTGCTATTGTGTGTGATGGCACTGCTGAGGGTTCAGCTTGTTGGCCTCGTCTGTGCTGTCCCCTTGCTGGCAGTCTTTCAGGTTGAAGCCTGTAATCTGCCTTATGCCTCTCCACATGTCCCTGCTGTTGTTCTGCTGGAGTTTATTCTCCAGCTTCTGTTTGTAGGAGTCCTTGTATGCCTTCAGTTTCCCCTTGCCTCCAGACCTGAAAGCTAGCTTCTTCTTGTTGAGCAACTCTTTCAGGTCGCTGGTGATCCAAGGCTTATTGTTTGGGAAACAGTGTACGGTCTTGGTTGGAATAGTGGTTTCCTCACAGAAGTTGATGTAATTTGTGATGTAATCCATGATGTTACGTCCCTGTCCGCCCGGATCGTCTCGAAGCCGTCTATGGAGGCGTCCCCGGCTTCTCCTCCTGAGCTCCGGCGGGATCACAGGTCGAGGTCCAGCGGGAAGCAATGATTGGGAGAGTGCTAGCAGCTGATCGTGCGTGTAAGCAAACACGAGCGATCCACTCCGGGCGACCCCCGACAACAAAAAGTGCGGGAAAAAAAGGAAAAAAAGTAACAAGAGATACTGGAAAAACTTGGACACCATTGTGAAAGGTATTCCAAGTGAGACAAACGAAGAGTAAAGTAGAAATACAACTAAAAATAAATAAAATAAGCAAAAAACGACAAAATTTACAAGAGCTGCTGCGACCGCATACTGCTCCGCACGACGCCGGAAGTTGATAACGACTGGATTTTTCCTACTTTCATCACCAATACATATATTTGTTTCCAATTGGTTCCAATTGATTCCATTTGCTTTAATATTAGCATTTGCATAACAAAGACAATACAACCACAGGATTATTGGATGAACCGTTAGCAAAATATGACCATGAAAGTGTAAAATATTAAAGCAAATGGAACCAAATGGAAACCAATATGCATGCATTGAGTTCAATAGATTCCATTTGCTTTAACATTAGGATTAGCATAACAAAAAAAGGAGCACTGCAGAATTATTGGAAGCCCTGTAAGCAAAAAATGAGCTCCAAAGTGTAAAATATTAAAGCAAATGGAACCCAATACATGCGTATTGGGTTCCAATGTATTGGAAACCAATGAGTTCCAACACAATCTTCACAGTCTAATAAGTCTTTAAATATTCAGCTTTATAATTGACATTCGACTTGTGTGCTTTTTGGTTTAGCGTTTGCTGTTTTGCCGTGAGTAATCCCAGTTCTCCCCGGGGATGATGAAACTTTCACGTCGGTGTGATTCCATCCTATGAAAATCCTGCATATGCTCCGTCGGTCGTGCGGTGGAAGCGGCTCACACTGTTAATTATGCTGCTGTGATTCTGTGGGTAGTACCCGCTGCTAGCTGCAGGCCTGGCTTCATCTCCCAAGGATCGCCGCAGGTCACAGCTCTTCATTTGCTTTCTGGTTTACAGCCATTAGACACACACACACAAACACACACAGTGGCCTTTCCGCAGATGACTGACCCGTCGGCCAACCAGTCCTAGAGCTGAGGGTTATTTGAGGGAACAGAGACAGACACAGAGGCAGAGACGTGCCCAGGCAGGACCTACGGCAGCTGGTAGAGGTCAATCTTCCCGGTCAATATATGGACAGTTTGGACACAAATAAGCATGGAACAATCCCCAGCTGTCCGCCCACTCTCGGAAGCTCCTCTACCTCCTGGCTGTAAATACCAACATTCATGCTATAACTCTCTGTAGGCTGCATCATGGGAGTGGGAGGAGGACAAGGGATAGGAGGAGGAAGAGCAAAATCAGAGTAAACAAGAGCGCTTTTGTTGTTTCACTGATGGAACATGGTTTTACTGGTTTTCTCAGCTCACTCTTTGGTCCTACATCCCAAACCTTGGTGTCCTTAATGGAAGGTTCTCAGTGAGAGCACAACGTGTCCAAAAAGGTGGACGATCCTGTCTTTGTGTATTTCAGGAGGAAGAGCAAAACACGATGCAAATGCCCTTTTTCTGAGGTAAAATCTTCTGTTGTGCAGCCATACGGTGTGTGTGTGCGTGTGTGTGTATGTAAGCAGACCCATCAGACTGGCTTTAGCTCTGGCTTTGACTCTGACATGGGTTTATTTTTTTTTAACCCTCTGTTCCCCTCCATGCCTATTTTTTTAGCATGACAGTGAAGAAAATAGGGAAAATTTCAAATAATGGTAAGTTGTTATTAAATGAAAACCATCCGTTGGTATCAACGCTACATCCAAATGTACTCATGTATTCAGAATAGAAAATACTTCTGAAACTACACGAGACCTAAATGATCCAACCCATTAATCTCAAGGCTCATTATTCTCTCTTTACATGTAAAAAAGGATGCGTCCGTTACAAACCGTCTCTGCCTCCATAATTCCGTTACGTTGACGTGGATGTCGAGCTGTACATCCACTAGAGGGCAGCTCAGAGTCAAAACATGGCAACGACGGAAGAAGATCCTTCACTGAAAGGGACAGAAGTCGTGGAGGTACAGGGTGTGAAGTTCAACTGTATGTATCCATCAGCCCCACAACACAGGATGACAGTGAGACACATCCTCACTTTGATAGGTAGGTAGGACGATAGGTTGGTAGGTAGGACGATAGATAGATAGATATAGATAGATAGATAGATAGATAGATAGATAGATAGATAGATAGATAGATAGATAGATAGATAGAAACTTTATTAATCCCAAAGGAAATTCAAGTCATCCAGTAGCTGATAACAACAAAACAATAACAAAAATAATGACAGTGATAATGTTAAAATAATGATAACCGAAGCATAGAAAGACCGTCTCATCCTCTCACAGCAACAGAAGTAGTCGTCATGGTTACGTAACAAGCCCTAAATGATCTCAGAGATCTGGCCACCTCAGGTTGAACCTCGTCTACAGGCCGGGTCAAGAATCAGGAAGCAAAATAGAAACGATTAAACGACAGATATTCCAAAACAACCATGACCAAAATCAGTCTCCTCGTGATGGTAATAATCAGACTTCACCCCACCGTTATCTGCTGATTGTGGTGTTCCTCACTCTGACACCTCACATCCATCACAGTCATCTCACCTCACACACCTGTGTGTGTTTTCATTTAAACTTCAAACACGCCACAAACCGCTCGTTTCCTTATTGGCATTGATTTGTAGATTTTTTCTTGCAGGCACAGATAAGAGGACGGACGGATGGACGGACGGACGGGCGGTTCTATCGGTCCAACAGGTCCGATCTCACCCCGTTCTCCGCTCTGTGCCGCGGAGCCTGATGAACTGCTGCCGGTCCAGGCAGGACAGGATTAGATGAAAATTTAATGATCCCTGTGGGGAGATTGGCTTATTGTAGCAGCACAATAATAAAGTGTGGTCTCCATGAGCTCATACAGCTTTACAGTCTTGAATTCTCCTTTATTGTCAGCCCGCAGCGTTTTGGCTCTGGAACTCTTCCTCTTCCATAAAGTCATCTGCATGGCTCCGATGGACCCGACCCGGCGCGTTCAAGGGGGCGCGCGCGGTGATTGCAAAGCGATTAAGGAAGAAAGATAAAACGTCTACGGCTCGGCCCAGGAATGATTTAGGCTTTGGGTGTTTGTATGTATAAGATAAACGCTTTTATTGCACCACGCTGACTTTCAGAATAAGAGTTTTAACTAATGAACAGTATTTGGGTGTCAGCTCTGATAATGGTTCGCCCATAGTTGGTTGGTTCTGTGCAAACCTTTCAGACGTTACGTTAGGCTGGGTCCTTTGCAGTCTAATTAAAGAAAACTTTTACAGTCCAGCTGAGTCCGGAAGGAAAGACAGGAAGCTGTGTCCTCATCGCGGCTCGTAGGCCAGCTGAGGACTTTTCAGAGGTAAGATAGTTAGAGAGACTGGGAGCTACCGGGACACGGCAGGGAGCGTCCCGGATTAGAGAGTGGAGGGGCTTTAGAAGTGGGTTTGGTAAAGGTTCAAGTACGGAAAAAAGATCCGAATGAAACTTTAAGGTCAAACTGGAGGACTCAGTCAGCAGTATAAGGAGGCTGATTAATTTATTCATACAATCATCCATTCATTCAAACATCCATTTCATCATTCATTCATTTTTATTGCATTCATTCATTCAGGCAGTCATTCATTCATTTGTATTTAAGATATGTATTCATTCATTAATTCATTTGTATTTCAGATATTCATTTGTATTTCACGTATTCATTCATTCATTGATTCATTCATTTGTATTTCAGATATTCATTTGTATTTCACGTATTCATTCATTCATTGATTCATTCATTTGTATTTCAGGTATTCATTCATTCATTCATTGATTCATTCATTTGTATTTCAGGTATTGCTTCAATCATTGATTCATTCATTTGTATTTCAGATACGTATTCATTCGTTCATTTGTATTTCATGTATTCATTCATTGATTCCTTCATTCATTCATGTCTATTTCAGGTATTCATTCATTCTTTTCTTCATTCATTCATTTGTGTTTCATGTATTCACGTGTTTTAAACAGCTTTGTGTTGTCCCCCGTCTGTCCACGTCTCCGTCCGTCCGTCTGTCCATCTTTAGCCCGCTGACCTCCTCCGTTATGGGCCTCATCGGTCCAGGTGGACGCTCTCACATCTTTTCAAACGGAGGTCAGAGGTCACCCATTGACAACACACAATGGAGCGGCGCTGCCTTGGTGCGGAGGATGTGGCTTGTTAGCGCAGTGTCAGTGCTGCAGCTCGGCCGCTGCCGCCACCGCTGAATTATACAGCAGCTAATTCTAATGTTAACACACCTGTTCTATATTCCTCTATATTCATAATGAGGCCTCCAGGCAACACTCACACATACACACACACAGACACACACACTGTCTTCGGGGCTGTTGATATTTCATGAATAAACCTGTATCATTTATGTGTAGTTTCAGGTAAAGATGTTCGAAAAAACATAATTAAATAAACACACAAATAACAGTTGTCAAATGAATGAATAACTATAAAACAATAACAACAAAATATCAAGAGAAGAAATTTAAAAAAGTATCTCCAGCTCCAGATATTCATGATTTCTGCAGATTTCATTCTAATTATCATGTCAACACAATTACAGAGGAAAAAGTAATTTTATTTCCTTCATTAGGATATAACCAAAGTTATAAAATTCATATAAATTTATGGTAAATGTGGGTTGAATTAGTGAGATTCCATAATTCACTGAATGTTATTAATTGACTTAGTTCAGTAATATCAGTTATAAGACAATGGACTGTTGACACGCTTGAATAGACTGATTTATAATCCTGTAATCCAGGTTTCAGAGGAGGCAGCAGGTTCAAATCAACCATTTATACGACGTTTGTAGCATTATACATGCAGTGAACATCTGTCACCCTCAGTGGGATCGGTGCTGATGGCTGTTTCTTCACTCTTTTTCTGAAGAACGGACATTGTGTATGCAGCTTTTTTAGTCCCCCTGAGCCCGGTGACGGAAAACGAGGACCATGGCTGTAAAAATGGCTCTAACTTAATGAGGAAAGGTTTGATTTATACAAAATCAGACAAGGAAACTTTTTTTTTTACTTTCAGCCTTAACACTCTTTGAATCTGTGGGGGAATCTGGAGTTTAGATCATGAAATATAAAGATTTTTATGACAAATATTTGTTGTTCTATGCTTGTTTGCAAGTAATGCAGTTCGACCAAATATTGACAATGTACTGTATATGACAATATATATATTTTAATTTATATACAAAATCTAGTATAATCTTCGAGGTCCCTACACATATTTCTACTATAATGGAGATTATTAATTACACATATACAATATACAATATATACATAGAAAGGGAGAGAGAGAGAGTTGTACAAGTAAGATAGTTCTTTGTCTTCTGTCCAAATGTCAACATGTGACCGTTTGTAAGCAGCTGATTTTCCTTCAGCATTACCTCATCCTCCTCCTCATCATCATCCTCATCATCATCCTCTGAAACAGAGCTGTGATTCAGCCTGCTTCCAGTTGGCCTGAATGGTTTCCCGTTTTGCGTATTGATTGTTGACGGCCGATGGATTTCTCTGCCATCGTTTGCTACTGTCTTTCTGTTGCCGTTCTTCTCTACATGTTGCCGTGCAGATATTCGGCCTTGTGTTGAAAACCTCATTCTCTGGCTTTTGTGAGGCTGCCTGCTTTCAAAAGACGAGACCTTCCTGCAGAAGAAAGGCTGCCCACACACACACACACACACACTGTATGTATCAGTGCTATTCTCAGTTCAATCAGCTTTGTAGGGATGGATGATAGATCAATGTTGTCAACACGTACGACACAAAATACCATCCAAAATACAGGAAGTAACCCTGACCCCTCTAATGGGTTGACCAAGAAAACACATTTATCTTATTTTTATGTAATAACTGCAACAAAAAATATGGATTTTTACATCGTTTTTTCCCAAAAATCTGCGTAGATTTGATCTTTTTAATATATTTTTATCAGCATTTGCACCGCACAAACAAAAACACACAAAATGTATGAAAACTCTGGGATAATAAGATTGCATAACAGCGTAACAGCCTTTTGTAAAAAAAAAAAAAAATGAAGGAGGATCGTCTGAGGTCATTTTATGCTCCAAAGTTAAAACATCATCTGCTGCAAACAAAATGTGCATCGATTCCATTTACATAAAAGGAAAGAAAGGAAAGGATGAACTATGTGTTGATATTTTTTATTCTAGACTGGACTAATACTGTGTACAAAGACACAAATACGCACAAAAATCCCTTCGCTGGGTCATTTTGGTTATATTTATTTTGTCGCTATCTGTCAAGTATCTAAGAAAAATATGAATCTTTACACTTTTTTCAAGTGTTCAGATCTAAAAACTCTTCACTTCACTTATTTTTGTACTCCATGTTACTGAAGTGCAGGACAGATAAAGAATGAGCGCGTCTTCCTCTGAGGTCCACAGGATGGTGAACCCGCTGATCTCCACCGATTAAATACTTTAAAAAACGCACAAAAAACGGATCGACACGCCATTTTATTGCGGAGGAGCGGATGTTTGGGATTTGTCTCTTTGTCTCCTCTCCATCCTCCTCCTCCTCCTCCTCCTCCTGCATTCCTCTGAATGTTTTTACCTCTAAAAGCTCCTGCTGGGGCTGAACAACGAGCCCATCCTACTCCAAGCGGCCACTAGGGGGCAATACACTGCCATGAAAGCAGCAGATCCCCCCCATTCAGCTCCTTTGTCTGCTATACATTAAGAAAGCATATCAATCCAAGATAGAGCCATGTATGATTATTTCACCCCACCCCCCCCTCAAAGACGCCGCCGCAGCCGCCGCTCGCTGTGAAATCCTTGAGAGAGAGATTTTAATTTCCTTTGACTCTGGAGATTCACGCGTGTCAACAGCGGCGAGCCGAAATGTAAATGTAATTTCTGCTGAGATGAAGACGCCCGGCCTGTCATTTTGTCCGACTTTCACCACCTCCGCTCTGAAAAACCCGCGGTGGACGGAACGGGCTAAAGAGCGCCATTAGCACGTGCGGCGAGGCGGGCCCCCCGCGTCCATCCCACCTCTTGGGTTCACGTTTGTCCTCGTGCGCAAAGGGGGGAGGGGGGGCTTTTTACGCTGTGACACCGGGCTTTTGGCCTCTCAGTCAAGCTAATGCAAAGACAACAACATGAAAGCTTGTTTGAAGTGTGTGTGTGTGTGTGTGTGTGCCTGTGTGTGTGTGTGTTTTTGTCTGAATGTGTGTGAATGCTTTGAGAAAAAAAAGGACACAATATGAAAATGTGTGTTCTTGCATTTCTGTGTGTGTGTGTGTGTGATCTAGACATGCACCGGTACAATCTAAACATTATCCTCTCTCTCTCTCTCTCTCTCTCTCTCTCTCCCTCTCTCTCTCTCGCTCTCTCTCTGCAAATATTTTTAAGCTTTTCTAATTGAAAATGTCAGCTTAAAAAGTCAAGTTGCGGAGAGTTAAGAGACCGGTTGCCATCAGAAAGGATTTAAATCAGCTCAGAGGAAATTGGTTTCATTTTCTTTCCACTTTCATTACGCCGTTTCTCCTTTTTTTATACTTTTTTTTTTCTTTTTTTTTTTTTTTTTTTTTTTTTTTCCCCCCCCTTTTTTA
>OMNV01026977.1:0-20619 GCA_900303265.1 Brotula barbata | reverse complement strand
CGTCAGCTGACCCACCTGTCGAAACTGAGAGTGAAACCACGAAGTGCCCAGCCACAACAAAGCCCATTACAGCCTAAGTCCAAAACTAACCAGAAACAAGATATGCAAATCATACTGATCAATTGGAATCCCTGTCTAGATCAAAGCTTGTCTCAAGAAGAAGGGGGAGAAGAAGAAGAAGAAGAAGGAGGAAGAGAAGCAGAAGAATAAGGAGCTGCAGGAAGAGAAGAAGCAGAAGAAGGGGGAGAAGAAGAAGAGGAAGAAGAAAAGGGAGAAGAACGGGGAGGAGAAATAGAAGAAGAACACGAAGACAAAGGAGAAGAGGGAGAAGAAGGAGAAGATAAAGAAGAAGACAGGAGAAGTAGAGGGAAGAGAAGAAAAAGAAGACAAGAAGAGAAGAAAGAGAAGGAGAACAAGAGGAAGATGGGGTAAGTAGAGGGAGAAGGAAAAGGAGAAGATAGATAGATAGATAGATAGATAGATAGATAGATAGAAAATAAAATATCACCAACCATTATAACAATATAAAATATATTATATTATATTATAATATATTATAAAAAATATATAAAATAAAATTATAAAATATACCCATCAATCCAGTGCTAGATGTCTGGTGTCTTTCAGTCAGTGTGTTGTTGTCGACCCCCCCTGTGCTCCCAGGGAGGAGTTGGACAGGCGTATGTCCTGGGGGACAAAAGACTTCCTCAGTCTCTCCGTGGAGCAGGACAAGGACAGCAGCCTGTCACTGAACAAAATGGATAAGCTAATATGTGGACATTGTCCAGGATGGACATCACTTTGTCCAGGGTCCTTCTCTCTGCTACTGTCACAATGGACTCCAGTCCTGTGCCCACTACTGATCCAGCTCTCCTCCCCAGTCTGTCCAGCCGTGCGGTGTCTCTCTTCTTGCTGCTGCTTCCTTAACACACAGCGACCACAAGGCACAATTATCACAGATAACTTAATCCATCTGATCTAATCCAGTTCCAAGGTGGGTTTGAAGAATCAAAGCATCATCTATGACTGAAGAAGATTAAGAACCTGGGATCTGAGCTCTGACCCTGAATTTATGAAGACCAAGAATCCTTAGGTCAAATATGTGCGGATTTCATATCTGAAGGTTTGGCCAAATCCCTAATATTGTCCCCCATGATGAAACGTCATCTCTGACGGTGTTCCTCATCCATCTTCCTGTCTTCTTCCTGTGATGACAGTTAAACAGCAGCACGATGTTCTGCCTGCAGCTGTGGAACTGTCTGTTAACCCTGTAAAGGTTGAAGAAGACTCAAACAGCACAGCTGCTTTACTGCTTTGGGATTGACCATTTCTATTGTTTGTTGTTTGATGAAAAAAAATCACCCCACATTTTCATTATCTTGTATATGTAGCCGCAGCCACACACACACACACCTGCCACAGGCACAGGATCAGCGTGACTCCCAGGAAAATCTCATGTAAAATCTGCCGGTGGTTTGTGACGTCCAATCAGTGGTTGTCTCGTGCCCAGAGGATAGACGATGCGTTGACCTCAGACTGACACACAAAAACCTAATTACACTTTGACTTCAAGGGTGGATTCAGGCCCACTGTGGTCAAGGACCAATAGAAAGGAAAGTGGATGAGGATTCACCGTGGAGTATTATCAGCACATTCAGAATCACACGCTTTAATATCAACATGGCTCTTTCAACATGACTGTAAATGTTAAAAATGACTCAATGGAATCACTGCTATCCCATAATGCAACACTCTTGAGGAATGGAGACAAATGGAAAATGTTGCGCTGCTGTGGACAGAGACAGACAGATGGACAGACAGGCAGGGAGACAAATGAATAAAAAGACAGACAGATGGACAGACAGGCTGACTGATATTTTTCCATATTGTGACCACCTGATTTTTTTCTATTATCTATACTCTTATTTTTTCTCTTATTCCAAAATAATTTCCAATACAATCCACCAACCCTGTGTGTGAGTGTGTGTGTGTGTGTGTGTGTGTGTGTGTGCGTGCGTGCGTGCGTGTACACTGTTTCTGAACGTTCAAAGGCTCCAAAAACTTTCCAGAATGCTCCAACTAAAGTGACATATCAGTGAAGTCATTTGCATCAGTTTCATCAACTTTAGTTGTCTTAGCCCTTTAAACTCTGGTTATTGTGTTACTTATTTTGATGTAATATTTAAAGACCAGTATACAAGCTGAGCATACCACATCCAAATGACATGAAAGAACTCCCATTATTGCTGGAGAAGTTATGCTAATAAAAAACTAAAATTCATTACAATAGCCTTTAGTTTTTCATCTATGGAATTTTTAATGTACCTTAAATTTCTTTTTGGGTATCATTTTATACCGATTTACCCAGAATGAATCCTGGTACATTTGGTATCGTTGGAAACTTGGGGTTTTCAATAAAATTTCAAATAAACCTCTGTGAAAACGGAGCCATTGGTGATGACCTACCTGAGAGCTTTTTAATAAAAGTGAACTTTGATTAGTTTAGTTTTCTAGAGCTCTTATTGAAAATGGAAGAGATCACATAAGCACACAAACTGCTGTGTGATTCAGAGCTGATTAAATTATGTATTGTGTTTCCCCGTGTCTGGTCATTAATACGTAGACGGTCTGAATCCATGCAGTCTTTCAAGACGTCCATTTTCATGCCTGCAGCCGATTTGCTCCTCACTTTGGTTTGTTTTGACATAAGCCATAAAATAGTTCAGCTCATTCCTCTCCTGCTCCTCAGACAAATGGCCTGTTTCTTGCTAGTCCTCTGCTTCCAAAAATAGCAGTTCTGACCTGGAGTTCAGGCTGTTTTTCATCTGCTGGAACACTTTTTACAGCACAGACCTCTCACAGCAAGATTTCGTTGAACATTCGACTGCTGACAGACGAGATCCTCCCAAGCACTCCAGGTCTATCTGAGGGAGCTCAGGTTCACTTAAAGGGCCCCACAGCGTTCCTGAGGGATCTACTGGATGTGGTTTGGTTCTCAGATTTGCACAGGAATCAGCAGCTCATTATAGCCCAGTTTCTAATGATGTGAAATCTATGTTTTTCTTCATTGAAGCATTTTACATCAGTTTAAACTTCTCCTGTGGAGCTGCTTCCTGTCTGACAAAGATACTTCCTGTCTGAGGAAATGGCCCTATTCCTAATGTAACATGGATTTCCTTAAAATGATAATCTGACACAAATCTTTACATCACATTTTTGTTGTAAAAGTCATTTGATTGATTTTTAGTTTTCATCTCTGTATTGGGGATGGGGGACAGTCCTCGGACAGTGGAAGGAGCACTTGGAGGAACTCCTTAACCACTAATCCGAGAGGAGGCATGGACGGAGGGCTCAGGTGGCTCAGAGGCCATCTCCCTGGTGGAAATCACTCAGGTAGTCGAGAAGCTTTGCAGCGGCAAAGCACCGGGAGTGGATGAGATTCAACCCAAGATGCTGATGTCCGTGGATGTTGTAGGTTCTGTCATGGCTGACATGCCTATGCAATGTTGCAAGGAGGTCGGGGTCAGTACCCCTGGACTGGCAGACCAGGGTGGTGGTTCCCATTTTCAAGAGAGAAGACTGGAGGGTGTGTTCCAACTACAGAGGAATCACACTCCTCAGCCTTCCTGGGAAAGTCTATGCCAGGATGCTGGAAAGGACACTCAGACCAATAGTCAAAGCTCAGATGCAGGAGGAACAACGTGGGTTCCACCCTGATAGTTGAACAGTGGACCAGCTTTTCTCTCTCGCAGGAATACTGGAGGGGCAAAGGAGATTCTTGGCGCTAAATCAGACCTATTTCCTGTGGGCATCGGACGCCGCCGAGGCTGCTCCTTGTCACTGGTCCTGTTCATGATCTTCATGGATAGGATCTCAAGGCGCAGTCTGGGATTGGAGAGTGTCCTCAGAATAGCATCTTTGTTGTTTGCAGATGATGTGGTATCTCCCTGGGGAGATATTCTGGGCACATCAACAGGGGAGAAGGCCCCAAGTAAGACCCAGGACACGCTGGAGAGATTACATCTGGCAGCTGGCCAGGGAACGCCTCGGGATCACTCAAGATGAGTTGGAGGACCTGGCCGGGGACAGAGAAGTGTGGGCTGATCTAGCCAGTCTGCTGCCACCGCGACCCAGATAAACGGCAGAAAATGGATTAATGGATGGATTTCTGGGCTGGATTTTTCACGAGTGGTGTCTGATCTGACATTCATGGGGAAAATGACAGCGGCAGTCCTGTGTGACATGATAAATAAATCTGAGCAGGGATATATTGATTCAATCGAGGCCTGATGCAGGCTTAAGAAAACCTCACAATGTCCAGGAAACAATGTTGAAAAAACAGTCAAAAATAATCCGAATGAAATTGCACATCCTCTGTCAGCTTGTGTTTGTGAGAAAAAGAAAGGAGATAGATCACACCAAGTTTCATATCTGTGTTTCTTGATGGGAAATGAATGATGGGAAACCTACCATGAGATATGAGACATAATGGCCAAGAGTTCAGCCAGGAGTAAAACATCCTGTTTTACTCTTGGCTTTCATCCACAGTGATCTTTAATCATACACAATGTTTTATACATTATATCTTATATATATATCACTTGTATACTTATTTATGAATCACTTGTAATTCCCCCTTTGTTTCAGTATGTCCTCTGTTTTTCTGTTTTTTATGTTATGTATTCCTGCCTTAACTTACTGTCCTTATCTTACTTACCTGGCACTTTCCTTCCTCGTATCCCCCCTTTCTTGTCTTATCAGCCTTCTTATGGCTTCTTTCTGTGCTTACATCTTCTTTTTTTATGTCCTTCTTTCCTCCTCCTTCTCTTTTTCAGGGCTGAGTCAGAGAGTGTTTTCTGCTGTAAGACACGTATTTAAGAAAAACCGTTTGACCCTGGATGGCTGCACTCATCAAACAAAGCTGAAAGCCAGGATAACAGAGAACACAGGGGCGGTCTATTTTGATCTTACTCCACTCTGGCAGAGTTGTTTTTAAGGCTTATTATGATTTTAATAAACGTATTACGATCTGTTTTTTTAATAAATTCATATATATATATTTATACTTTTAATAAAGAAAACTACATTAAGTTTGTTTAAGTCCAGAATTTACAAATGTTGGAACTGTTTATAATTAAAGACCATAGGCATATGACCTTCTTCTTCTTCTTCTTCTTATTTCTGTACAGGTAACAGAAAGCTAACGTCGCTAACCCTAGCTAGCTCGATGCGTTAGCTTCTGCGTCTATTATTATTAATATATATAATATATAATAATTAATATTATTATCGGTAACATCATTAACAACAACAACAACACAATAAACATAACAATCGTATTCATCATCATCGTGTCTATGTTTCTGTTACGTACCAGTATCATTACACTGAGAGCTATGCTGTCCCCTAGCGATTTCTCTTCTGAATTGTCCACCCCACGTTTGTACCACGTTTTACGACAGTCATCATCATTTTCCGCCTGTTGGTTCCTTTAGCATCATGGCGACTGCGGTGCCTTGCCCCGGTATACATGATGAGTTCTCCCAGAATGGGAAGAGTTCGGCAGCTGAAGACGGTGGGACACCGGGAGCTGCTACCCGGGACAAACCAGTGTGTCTCATCGTGCTGGGAATGGCGGGGTCTGGGAAAACCACCTTCGTACAGGTAACAGAAAGCTAACGTCGCTAACCCTAGCTAGCTAGATGCGTTAGCTTCTGCGTCTACGCTAAAAACGGGGATGTTTCTGACGTAATGGCCAATACAGCACTGACTTGTCAAGTATTCATAACCATCAAAGCCATTTTTGGCATATAGCGAACGAAAGATGAGAAAACTGTACATTTAAACATGCGATTTATCCGAAAACATGACGTTTGAAAAAAACCCGTATCAAGTCATAATTTAAGATGCAAAGCATCACGGCAGCTGGGCTTCACTATCTTCAGATCATTTGGGAAAAAAACGCCAGTTCGATTGGATCTACGACACTACTAATGTAACCATTTTGTATATCCAAGGTTACACTTTGTAGCATCATAATTAAATACAACTTGTGTTTAAAGTTCCGAGAGTTGGTTTAGATGATGATGATGACTCAGGATCCGTGTTTCTGTTCCAGAGGTTGACGGCTCATCTTCACTCTGCCGGATCACCTCCGTACGTAATCAACCTGGACCCTGCTGTCCATGAAGTCCCCTTCCCTGCAAACATAGGTGAGTACTAGGGCTGCTTGATATCACGTCAAATCAATATTCTTTATTCTAGATGCTGTTTTTAATATCTTCCAAAAAATATAAAAAATATAAATATGATGAACATTAAAAGCTGGGATTATTCTAATTAACGATTACATATTTTATCTTAGTGATTTTAATATCAATATATTAAAATTTATTGAACATTTGAAGCAGTTAAAATCTACTCCACTATAGGTAGGTAAAAAAAAAGGAGCCCATTTCTCTGAGATTATAAAATTTCCAATTTGTGTGTCATTCACACACGCACACCTCAACTGCACATGTGTGTATGTGTGATCGTATGCATGTGAGAGATTGTACACGCGTGCATAGATAGTTTTCTGTGGATGTCAAGATTTTTTGTGCTCTGAGAAGCTCTGTAGCGGTGTTACCTTTGGTTTCTGCAAATGCTTCTCTGCAGCGCCTGCATTTGACTTTTTTAATCTGTCATCAGCTCTGAAATCAAAATTTGTTGAAAGGACAGCTCATGAATACATGCCGTGGGTTAAGTATCCACTGGATAAACCGACACGAGCCTGATTAAATCAATTTGAGACTCTAATTGCCGGATTTTGATACATTTTCATTCAGTTGTCCAGCCCTAGTGAGGACCACATCCGTGCTGCTAGCAGTGTCCCGTCTGTCTTCAGGGACAAAGTGAACTTGTTGACCCCCCTGCTTTTCTTTCTGTAGATATTAGGGACACAGTCAATTACAAGGAAGTGATGAAGCAGTACAATCTTGGACCAAACGGGGGCATTGTGACGTCTTTGAACTTGTTTGCAACTCGATTTGATCAGGTAACAAACTGATTGAAACACAGACGGGGCCTGACTGTATTGCACAGAAAAACGATAAAAACTAATTTTATGACAGAAAGTGCAGACCTGTACACAGACATGTGAATGGTCATTTAGGACTAAAATGATTTGGGTGTGTGTCTGTGTTATTCAGGTGATGCAGTTCATAGAGAAGAAACAGGAGAATCATCGGTCGGTTTCAGCCTTTTTTTACATTTCATGATTGATTTTATTTTGCTCAAGTTTTTCATTATTGTGAGCGCCTTTCTTCCCTCTGAACCCCACAGATATGTGCTGATTGACACTCCAGGTCAGATTGAGGTTTTCACCTGGTCTGCATCAGGGACAATCATTACCGAGACTCTGGTGGGTTCTGTTTGTTGGTGTGTCAGCAGGATCTTTCAGGAAGTTGGAATTAAACTTGTCAGTTGGTGGGGCGTGTATTAAGGAAGTCATTTTTTTGAGGCAGTTGTTCTTTCTGTTCAATTTATCTTTGCTTTATATTGGCAAAAAAAGTCAAATCAAAGGCCTGCTGGGCCTTGGTGGAGGTCTGAGTGCTCTCAGGTGGTTTTTAATGTGTGTATATCTGTTGTTTTCAGGCGTCATCCTTCCCCTGTGTGGTGGTCTATGTGATGGACACATCTCGCAGTGTAAACCCGGTCACATTCATGTCCAACATGCTGTACGCCTGCAGGTACCTCATCGATCACACCTGAAGTCTTTAAAAATAACTCCAATGCTTTTATTCTGAAAATATTCGTATATTCAACAAAAGCCAAACTGAAAGGCCAACACAGAGCTGCTGGAGGTCTTCCATATCTGTCTTGGTCTTGTTGCCTTGCTGCCGAGGTCTGCTAGAGGTCTGTTTTTGGTCTTAAGAAATCCTTAAGGTTCACATCCTCTAAACCTGCTTACTCCTATCTGAGTTTCCAAGCCCACCTGAGAACTGGATTTGATCAGATGGATTAAGTTTTCTTGCTCATTGTCAAAGATGGATACATTGAAGAAGAAAATGTGACAGCAGCTGCATCTGATTGGCTGATAGATTCTCTTTCTCTTTCCATACAGTATTCTCTACAAGACTAAGTTGCCCTTCATTGTTGTCATGAACAAGGTGAGGTCACTTCCTGCCTTCTCTGACTCGTTCACTCATCCCACTGTGCATGTTGGACTGCTCTGTATGTTCATCCCAGTCATGTAGTAAAACCCAACATTACAGCCAACATCTCACAAATCTTTACAGACCACAACAACAAACAGTTCCTCTGTCAGGACAAAGACAAGAAAAAGAACCTTAAATGTCAGGAAAAACTTCCCTAAAAAGCCTGAACGTGTAAGGAGAAACTTCCCGCAAAAAAATCTAACCGTGAGGAAAAACTCCTCCCCAAAAAAATCGTAACATTTAAGGGAAAACCAACCACCGTGTGTCTATTGTGCAATGCCTTGCGGATATCAGCAACTTGGAAACCACCTGTAGCTGTGGCTCACCTGTAGATTGTCAGCGCCAGTGCTAAATGGCTGCATCTGTAAAATGACAGTGGTAGCTAATATTGAGCCAAATTTGGAGCCCTCAAGTTAATTGAATCTTCCTTTATGAAAGAGGCGGTCAGTCATTTCTCATTGACTCCATTACAGCTGAATGAGGGCGGTGAAATGAGGATATTGGTTTGTCTCCACCATCCTCAAGCAGTGTGCGGCCTGGATGTTGTGTTGTTAACTGGGGCAGCATAGCGTAGGTGGTTGGGTGGTCGCCTAGTGATCGAAGGGTGGCCGGTTTGATCCCCGCCCGTCCATGTCGAAGGTCCCTGAGCAAGACCCTAACCCTGAATTGCTCCCGACAAGCAAGCGGGCCTTGCATGGTTACCTCGGCTGTCGGTGCGTGAATGTGTGAATGAATTGGTGAATGAGAGGCAGACAATGTACAGTGCTTTGGATAAAAGCGCAATATAAATGCAGTCCATTTAACTGGCTTTGTTTTTGGTCTCTCTATGTTAGACTGACATCATTGACCACACATTTGCGGTGGAGTGGATGCAGGACTTTGAGGTTTTCCAGGATGCTTTGAATCAGGAGACGTCCTATGTCAGTAACCTGACCCGATCCATGAGCCTGGTGCTAGACGAGTTCTACTCTAGCCTCAGGGTAAAACACAGAAATACAATCCAAACAAACCCTCAGTACAAGCAGAAATCATAACGTCCAACCTGTTTGGAGGATGATGGCTCTGTGTCTGCAGGTGGTGGGTGTGTCTGCTGTGACAGGCAGTGGATTGGACAAGCTGTTCGTCCAGGTGGAAGAGGCAGCCAATGAATATAAGAGGTAGGAGCTCTGCGGATTTGACATCCACTTTGATTTTCAGTGAAATGTTGAATGAATGGAATTGTAATAGTTAAATTCATAGTCATATTTTTGTCTTTTACATGGATTTTTCAACTCAAGTTGTCCACTTACTGAGGCCTGATCCACCCTAAATGTTGTATAAATGTGGCTATGAAGCAGGCGTTTTGTTAAACTGAACAACCTCTCCTCAGGGACTATCGACCGGAGTATGAACGACTCCACAGACAGCTGGTGAGTCTACTGTGCGTGCGCGCGCGCGCTCACTCCATTAAAGTAACAGTTCATGAAAATGTACATTGGTACAACCTGACAAAGTCCTTGTCCAAAGATATTGTTTACCTTAAAATGATTTACCGTAGGTCTGGAGCATAAATCTTGAGGATTTGCATAAGAATGGGGAGAGACTTAAATTTTCGTCTCTGCCACCTGGGCACAGTAAAGTGGGGTAACGAATTTTTCCACTGCTGTCTCCTGTTTCCTGGTTGTGGCCTGTAGGCCGAAGCTCAGAACAAGAGGCAGCGGCAGCAGCTGGAGAAGCTCAGGAGGGACCTGGGAGCTGTGAACATGACCACAGTGCCCCCTACAGGTGAGGAAAGCAGTTTATTTCTATTTCATTAAGTTTGTGTCACATGACCTTTGCTGCCAAATTTTGTCTCTCCTTGCACCTTGCTTTGCCGTGTTCATGCAGCTTGTAAGTTCTTGCTCAACATATGGAGACCGCTGTCCCATCTGGTTGGATGCTCACACTGTAATCAGATCTCTAGTATGCAGGCGTATGTACAATAGTTTGTTCGTCAAATCCTCCCATGAATTGTTGCCATTGCCCCGCCCCCTTGTCCATTAGATTGGTACAGGCTAGCCTGGTAACCTTTGAACTGCAAGTTATAAAATCCTTTTTTTTAAGTTCCCAGGATTCCTCAGATCCGTCATCCATTAAGTCCTCACTCATTTGTGCCTCACTAGACTTTCCACCAGTTTTTTTTTAGCTGTTTTAAAGAAGTATCTTCATTTTTAGTAACAAACTAACCATCTAAAATGATTTCTGTCAAATCAAGAAAGAAAGATTAAATGCAGTGTTCATGCAAAATCGTGCTCATATGTGGTGGTCTGAGAAAGAGGAAAGAAAGAAGGATTCTTTATTGACCCCTGTAGGAAAATGAATTCTCTGCACTTTCACCCATCCTAGGTGTGGAGCAGTGGGAAGCACACACATGCACATGCAAACACACACACGTAAACACACAACAGCTCCCGTGGACCAACGCCAGATCTTCCTCCTGGTGCCTTGGTGAGGAGTGATTAACCTAACGTACATGTTTTAGTGGGTGGGAAAACCGGAGCACCAGGAGGAGAACATGGAAACTCCACACAGTAATCGACATAGTGATTTGAACCCATGACCTTCTTGCTGTGAGGCAACAGTGCTTAGTAGATCGGATAAGTGGATAAGTAGATCGTATTTTACAGAAGGTGGAAATGTTCTTTGTGTCCAGAGGAAGGTGATGTGGCCGGGCCCAGTGATGTCATCATGACACGAGGTAATCTTGACGAAGAGGATCAGGAAGAGGACAGTGACACAGATGACATCGACCACAGTGGTGAGACAAACCTTTAAAATACCATTCTGTCAAAAAACTAAAACAAGGTGTGGGTGGCACCCGGACCAAACCCACACAAATGTGGGGAGAACTCGGTCGACCCCTGGATTCGAACCCACAACCTTCTTGCTGTTTGTTTGTATTTTTTGTGAATGTGGCCAGTCAAACTGTCTAAGGAAAGAAAAAGACTTACATCTGTTTTTGTTTTACAGTGACAGAGGAGAGCAAAGAGAGCCCTGCCTTTGTAAACTTCCTTAAAGAGCGTAAGGAAGTAGTTCAAATCCGAAACAGGAAGTCTACAATGCCAGAGGGACTCTGACTTTGACCACCCAAACATGATGGGTCGGAGATACAGGAGAACGCAGGAAATAAACAGAACCCAATCATTAACTGAAGGTAGACAGTAACTACTACCTGGATCAGGTCGTGGGTTGGACTAGAATAGACTCGCTTGGACTGGAATGGATCGTCTTAAAACCTGCAGTTATTTATTTTTATTTAGGAAAACCACTGATGCTAGAACAGATGTCAAAAATGTTATCAAAAATGACCTAAAGCCGCAGGAGCTAAAGCTGATCATGTGATGTCACTCAGTGAAGCTAATTGGCTGTCCTAAAAATCTCTATTTTTATACCAGAGGAAACTCTTATTGTCTGATTTTCTTGGCTTCTTTTTTTTCATTCCTGTAAAGTTTAGTTTGTGAAAGCACTTCAAGCTGTAATAAACCCAGAAACAAAGCACCCAGAGTTTGGTTTTGATTTAAGTTTCGTCACCCAACAAGAAGCACTAAGGAAGTCTAAACTATATAAAAAAAAAAACCTCAGGAACATTGATCAGTTACTGATCGGTGTCTCTTCCATTCACTGTGTCACCTCACGAATAGAATCCGTGGCGTTATATAATCGGACGTCTGTTTTCATTGATGCCAAATCTTTGTGAACGAGGCTGTCTGCTGCCAACGCTCCACCTTGTTCCGCTCGCTTCGCCCACCCTGTGGAAGCTGAGTGCTGCTGCGTGGTTGGATTGAGGAGCAGCTGAGTCACTGTCACGCTTTCAAAAATACAAAAGGACAAATGATTGGCTGTCATCGTCTCATGGAGAGATGCCACATGGTACCAACGAAGAGGAGTTAAAAGTCAGCTGCTGCTTTCATAACCTCTTTCACTTCGGAACGAAATGTTCGTCTCGTCAACCAAAGGCCCCGATGAGTTCAAGGTGCAGCTTTTCTTGACCTCAGAAATTTGAAAATATGAAGATTTCATTTCTCTGTTTTGATGATAGATGGAGACTTTAATGAAGAGTAATGCAAGACAAAATCACTATGACTTTGGTCATTTGTGCCCATTTTGAGGCATTAGCGCTTAATTCACAAAAGTTCCTTGTTGCGGGTTTTGTGCCAAATGGTGTTGAATTTCTTTACACCAGGGAGCCACAGACACACAACCGCACATCACGTGGCAAGGACGCACACTAAACCTTTAGTAGCACAAAACATAAGCAATTTAAAAGCAAAGGCACCGATGTATAAATAGCCCCTGAGCAGGGTGCAGCACTGGAGCCTCTGACAGAAACCTGCCAGATCCACCGGATGCATGTGTTCAATTACTACCCAGACTGCACCACCGTGAGGCAAATAGTCCCAAATAGGAAAGCAGCAACATAAAAAATGTGTTCATCTGAATGGGATTAAACATTAACGGTGGAAGCGTCACAAATGTTCCATTCATCTGATTGGAAGGATTGTTAACGAACAGGAAACGAAGAACAGCTCACAGCTTGTTTTCTCTCACAGTGAAAGTCAGCGTCTGTGCAGCCGCCGCTATTAACCTCATTGTGCCAACTAACAAACAAATTAAAAAGAAATTTACACACGTTGTAAAAAACACAAAGACAAAGTAAGACCTGCCCGAGCAGTCAGTGACCATGATTACCTCAGATTACCTCTATATCCTGAGGAGACGGGGGTCCTTTATCACCTGTGAAAGGCTGCTCCTGATGTTCTCCCAGTCTGTTGTGTCCAGTGTGCTGGGGAAGCAGCAGAAAGAAGAGAGAGACCGCACGGCTGGACAGACTGGGGAGGAGAGCTGGATCAGTAGTGGGCACAGGACTGGAGTGCATTGTGACAATAGCAGAGAGAAGGACCCTGGACAAGGTGATGTCCATCCTGGACAATGTCCACCACCCTCTACATATTGTCCATTTTATTCAGTGACAGGCTGCTGTCCTTGTCCTGCTCCACAGATAGACTCAGGAAGTTTTTTGTCCCCCAGGACATACGCCTGTTCCAACTCCTCCCTGGGAGGACAGGGAGGGTCGACAACAACACACTGACTGAAAGACACCAGACATCTAGCGCTGGATCCATGAATGTGTATGCATAAATATAAATATATATAATGTTATATTGGTTGGTTATATTTTATATCGTATCGTGTTGTATTGTTCTATATATTCTTTGCTTCTTTTATCATTATTTTTGTTGTTTTTTTATTGTTGGTGTTTTGTTGTTATCAGCTAATGGATGACTTGAATTCCCTTTTGGATCAATAAAGTATCTGTCTGTCTGTCTGTCTGTCTGTCTGTCTGTCAACTAGAGCATCACAACATGTTTGTATTCAGCCTCATCATCATCTACTTCTTGTTTATCAGTGATTTATTCTTTAACCTCCAATGGATCTATTTTCATGGGTGAAGTGGCTCCATGTCAAAGGTCCCTCAGTAAGACCCTGACCCCAAATTGCTCCCAACAAGCAAGTGGGCCTTGCATGGTTACCTCGGCTGTTGGTGTGTAAATGTGTGGATGAGTGGATGAATGTGAGGCAAACACTACAGCGCTGTAGGAATGCAGTCCATTATGTTTTATTTTGAATTGTAGTGAGAAGCCCAGTCTTTCCAAATATACCAGGATGCAGTCTGGGTAAATCTGTATAAAATAAGATCCACCACGTACAAAATAAAGAAGAAAATCTCCATAACTTGAAACAGTCGGGGTTGATTTGATGGATTCATTCATTCATCCATCCATTTTCTGTCGCTGTCCGGGTCTGGGTCGTGGTGGCAGCAGACTGAGTTCAGCCCACGCTTCTCTGTCCCCAGGCCAGCTGAGAGATGTAATCCCTCCAGTGCGTCCTGGGTCTTCCTTAGGGCCTTCTCCCAAGTTGACCTGCCAGGAAGATCTTCCTAGGGAGACGACCACAGGGCATCCTGACCAGGTGCCCGAACCACCTCATCTGACGTGATGGACTCATGACTTCAGTAACAGTTTTGGGCTGATGGTGATGACATCATTCTTGTGTCCATTGCAGAGAAGTGACCTCATCGACCAGGTTCACAGGTGACATCATTGCATCCAGTTAGTCTGCTGCACACACAAACACGTAACAGTATGCAGTGAAGCTGATGAATAATTTATAAATTGATGCAGGAATTGTAGTAGGTCCAAACTGTACAGTTATTTAAATTAATGCTTCCATTGTATTAATAATGTGGTTGTTAATGTGGTCGTTATACACGCACACAAAGCTTGGCTTAGCTTTCAGCTCATTGGTTGCTTATGACATCATCTGTCGTGATGTGGAGGTTTCTCCTTAGCCCCCCCTCCCTCTCTCCCCCTTCGTATCTGCAACTGCATTACATCATCTGCTCCAGCGTGAGCGTGAGCGTGAGCGTGTGCGTGTGTGTGTGTGTGCAGGTAGGAACACAGAGTTCTTGATGGTGCAACCCTGTGGGATGCTGGGTAATGTAGGATGTATGACATCTTTCATGTTTTTTTGTGCATTCTTCTATTGGACAGACAGAATGGAGAGCAGCAGGTGCGTGTGTGTGCGCGTGTGTGTGTGTGTGTGCGTGCGTGTCAGGATGAGTAATACGTTTAAATTTAGCTGTGACATTTTCCTCTCGGGGTGTGAACAGATCCTTTTCCAACAAAGCCAACAGATTTGATCGATACAAACGTGTCCTCCTGGCTGATCGATGTATTCGGGACCTGTGCCTCATGATCATTTAGTAAAAGGAGAAGTAATTGTGCGTTTGTATCTTTCATTTCTCCATACGTGGATATTCTAATTTGGACCCCCTGCTGAACGATCAATAGATTCATCAACTTTCAAAATGATCACTTGGAGAGAGTCTCTATGAGCCGTAAAACATTCAACGATCGATGATGAGCCGTCTCAAATAAATGTAGCAATGGTCTTCCTCCTCCTCCTCCTCCTCCTCCTCCCCCTCCTCCTCTTCTTCCTCCTCCTCCGCATATGCTCCATGATCCAATGAGAGCCCGGTGTCCCGTGGCCCAATCAGAGAGCTGCTGGGTGATGTCATGCAGTGGTTGCTGTTTGGTGATGAAGCTGCTGAGCTGCAGATCTTCATCGTGAGGAGGACGAAGAGGAGATCAGCTTCAGGTCAGTGAAGCTCTGCACGCCAACAAAGAACTCTTTGTTTTTCAGTTCATCTTTTGGTCTCTTTTTGCTTCTTTTCTCTGCTGTTCGTCTGTGACATTTGATTTTATCCTTGTCTTTACTCGTCAATCTGCCGCAGCAGCAGATGTGTTTTTGACGGCCATGACATCATCATTTACTTCTAGTGTGTGTCCGTGTGTGTTGAGCAGAGAGTCGTTGTCTTGTGTTTGTTTTGTTTAGCTCAGTATTGATTGTCGTTCCTTGATTTGATTGATTATTTGTTGTCTCTTTATTGTGTAGGATTTGAATGTCTACTTTACTAATCCGATCCGTTTGTCCTCCGTCCTTCGTCTCCAATTCTCTTTTCCCTCTTGTCGTCGTTTCCACTCTCGGTGAAATGAAACCAAATCAATACTTTTACTTTAGATATTTTAAAATTGTTTGATGTGTCCATCCGGGTCTTGTTGGTGATTTTTTCCTACTTAAACTGAGGCAATTTTAATGACATCTCTGACTTGTATTCCTAAAAACTTTTTCGGGTCATGGTTGAGGTCAGGAGACTCACAGAGCCTGAATGTGCAACAGGAAAAAAAAAAGGAAAACCAAAAGAGGAGGAGGATGAGAAGGAGAAGAAGGAGGAGGAGAAGAACTTTTGGTGTGAAATGCAGTGTTGCATGCAGTAGCTCCCTTTGTCCCGCCCTCTTTCAAACTTTGCTCTCTCTCTCTCACACACAGAGATGTTTTTTGTTTGTCTGTTTGTTTTATGATTCGTTATGTGGGCTGCAAATGTGTCTCATCATTTTGTCTCTCCCCCTCAGGAATCACAGCAGAAGCATCATGACTCTGACAGGTAACGTCCATCATTATTGTCTCTTTCATCAGTATGTTGAAATGTACACTAAAAAGACCAAGTGTTGATGATTTCAATTAACAACTCCCATCCTTCACTGATGAAAACTATGAAGGCCACAGAACACACAGAAGGTATCAAATGACGTCATGTTCAGTCTGATTCAGCTGTGGTCCTTTTTTTGTAGCGTACAGAGAGAAGATGCGAGAGCTCCCCCTGGTGTCTCTTCTCTGCTCCTGCATCCTCCGTGAACCCAGAGAGACTGAGGCCAAGAAGGAAGGTCAGAAACATCCTCTCCTCTCCTCTCCTCTCCTCTCCTCTCCTTGTTTCCTCTCATCTCCTCTGTTCTTCCATTCTCGTCTCTTCCCTTCTTTTCTACTATCGCGTTAAACTCAGTTGCCATGTGGGTCCCCAGGTCTGAGGTTCTGCTCCTCCTTCAGGTGTGGTGGACTTGAACCTGTGCAGTATTCGGGACATGGAAGTGATCGAGCTGAGTAAGCGAGCGAGCGGTCAGGCCTTTGAGGTCATCCTCAAACCTCCGATCTTCGACGGTGGGCCAGAGCTGAGGGTGACCACGCCCCCTCGTCCCAAACCATCTTTGGAGGAAATTCAGAAGAAGCTGGATGCAGCCCAGGAGAGGAGGAAGGTCAGAGTGCTGCGTGTGTATGTGTGTGTGTGTGTTTTCAGATGAGGATGAGCGGTAATTCTTGGTCCCTGGATTGTCACGTTAAAGATGTTTCTGTCTGTGTGTGAGGTGGTTTTAAGGACAAAAAACTGAGCATTTAAAAAAACGAACGCTGAGAAATCTGTTTATTGGGGATTTTATGCTCGTTGTCAGTGTAAAACTCTTCGTAACCCTCTAGTGTCAGGAGGCGGAGCTTCTAAAGCACCTGGTGGAGAGGCGGGAACACAAGCGTGATTTGGCCCAGAAAGCTTTGACCAAAGAGCGTCAGAACGCCAACAAGGAGCAACGGGAGGACAATCTGATGGTGAGGAGACACGTTATTGTCAAAGTCTCACTCTTCTTCATCTATGGTAACAATGTTCATCTAAACAGGATGTGTTGTCTGTGTTTTTCAGGACAAACATAGCGTGGAGGTAAGGAGGAGAGGACACACTGAGACACAGTATGAAGACACCTGACAGGACAGACAGTGTCTCCATCTGTACTCATGGTTCATTTAAACCCACAAAGCTCTGTCTTCAATGAGGGACAAACATTTGAAAGCACGTTTGGTTCCAAAGTCAGTGACAAAGATTTGGTTGTTTGTTGTTATAGCGCCACCATCAGGTTGATAAGTGGTGAGGTCACATGACCATCAAATTTGGTTCCAAAAGACTCATTCACTCATGAGCTGTAGATCCACGCCCACCCAACCTTCACAAACATTCATATCAAAAGGGAAGAATATTAAAAACCAAAAGATTCTACAGGTAAACATTTAATGACGACAGACACACAAAAAAATCAGTAAGCAGTAAATCAGTCAGTTAAAGGTCACTTACAGGTCAGTTACAGGTCAGTTAAAGGTCAGTTACAGGTCAGTTAAAGGTCAGTTACAGGTCAGTTAAAGGTCAGTTACAGGTCATGGTAGAACTCTTTGACTATTGCATCTTAAAGTTCAGACAGACAGACAGACAGGACCAAACATATGAAAGCCAGTAAAGTGTGTGTGTGTGTGTGTGTGTGTCTAACGTGTGTCTAACGTGTGTTAACTCCTCCCTCTGCTCTCAGGTGTCATGATGGCCTGATCACAACACGAGCTCCATGACTTCTGGAAGCCATTTTGCAGGGCTGCTCAACCCAGAACGTCACTGTGAAGAGTGACAGGAAGAGACTCTGAAGACAACCAGGGAGGAAGAGGAGGAGGAGGAGGAGGAGGAGGAGGAGGAAGTGCAGGACTGAGCACTCCACCTCCAACAACAAGATCAACATTTCTCAAGGAGACAAACTGAAACTGAAGGATGCTGCAGATTCTTCATCAGTTGGATTACGGGAGTCTTTCTGCACTACGTTGCCATGCCAACAGTGCCACAGTGTGTGTGTGTGCGCGCGTGTGTATCCATTATCTATACAGGACATTCATGTTAGCTTTGCGCAGAGATTGGAGCCCATTCCACAACAATCTGCATCCTGACCCAACAGAGATCTAACAACAAATATATAAAATAATGTAATTATACTTATTGAATGCAACTTTCACTAAATAAAACCTCTGTGTGTGTGTGTGTGTGTGTGTGTGTGTGTGTCTGTGTTTTGAACATGTCAGCTTCTTTCCCTGACAATAGCACTAAAACAGTCAGGGTGTGATGATGATGATGATGATGATGATGATGATGATGATATACAGAAATCATATTATATTTTAATTCAAATAAAATAATGAAATTAATAACATTTTGTTGCTTGATTTTTTTTTTTATTAAGCATTCAACAACATTCATTTGCCCCTTATAAATAGATTAACAACAGGTAATAAAATGAATTATTCCTAAATAATTAATCATAGGAATAATCTTAAAAATGATCAATAAATAGGACCACATTTAAATAAAGTCATCATAAATAGAATAAAATGGGAGAAGTCAGGTGAACACATGAATGAGCTTTTCAAACCTTTTCAGGCGTTTGTGGAATTGTAGAATTCTGCTGCATTTCACAGATGATTAACTTAAGAAAATTAGATTTCATTTTATTGTTAGAAATTAATTAAGCAATTTAAAATTCCATATGAGTTTTAAAATGGGACATCAGAAAACGATCGTCATTGAATATCAAACTGAAGACGTCACGTGTGTTGAACGACACGTCTGTGATCAATCGCACCTCTGATCTGATGATTGGGGCCAAACCGTACGTACAGCAGCATCATTGGGTCACGTGACGTCCGAGCGTTGCCACGGTTACCGATGAGATGGAATGTCTGTTTTAGATTCAGTTTGACAGGCAGCCAGACGAGGACTAGTCCTGGTGCAGGACACTGGGGCGCACACAGGTACAGCCCACTGCTATGATGCGGGTCTCCAGGCGGTAATGATAACTGTGGCGGCTCTCTACAGGCCCCGCCCCCTCCACCGACTTGATGCGCCTCAGGAGCAACACCTGGTGCTTTATGGGTCTGGACTCCAGGTTTAAGTCCTCCACACCGTCGGAGTCCAAACAGCCCCGCAGGTAACAGCGAGCCTCAGCCAGAAGCGGAGGGAACAGAGAGTCATCGAAGGTGACGCTGGGGGCGGAGCAAAAACAGGAAACTGGTCAGAGCCCCCAAAAAAGAAAATGAATTTGTGTGTGTGTCTCTGTGTGTGTGTGTGTCTCTCTGTGTGTGTGTCTCTGTGTGTGTGTGTGTTCTCTGTGTCTCCCTGTGTGTCTCTGTGTGTCTCTGTGTGTGTGTCTCTGTTTGTCTCTATATGTGTGTCTCTCTGTGTGTGTGTCTCTGTTTGTGTCTGTGTGTGTATCTCTGTGTGTGTGTCTCTGTGTCTCCCTGTGTGTGTCTCTGTGTGTGTCTCTGTGTGTGTCTGTGTGTGTGTCTCTGTTGTGTCTCTGTGTGTGTGTCTCTCTGTGTGTGTGTCTCTGTTTGTGTCTGTGTGTGTGTCTCTGTGTCTCCCTGTGTGTGTCTCTGTGTGTGTCTCTCTGTGTGTGTGTCTCTCTGTGTGTGTGTCTCTGTTTGTGTCTGTGTGTGTGTCTGTGTGTGTCTGTGTGTGTGTGTGTCTCTGTGTCTCTCTGTGTGTGTCTCTGTGTGTCTCTGTGTGTGTGTCTCTGTGTGTGTGTGTCTCTGTTTGTGTCTGTGTGTGTGTCTCTGTGTGTCTCTGTGTGTGTCTCTCTGTGTGTGTGTCTGTGTGTCTCCCTGTGTGTGTCTCTGTGTGTGTCTCTCTGTGTGTGTGTCTCTGTGTCTCCCTGTGTGTGTCTCTGTGTGCCTCTGTGTGTGTGTCTCTGTTTGTCTCTGTGTGTGTCTCTCTGTGTGTGTCTGTGTTTCTCTCTGTGTGTGTGTCTCTGTGTGTGTGTGTGTCTGTGTGTGTGTCTCTGTGTGTGTCTCTCTGTGTGTGTGTGTCTCTCTGTGTGTGTGTCTCTGTTTGTGTCTGTGTGTGTGTCTCTGTGTCTCCCTGTGTGTGTCTCTGTGTGTCTCTCTCTGTGTGTGTGTCTCTGTGTCTCCCTGTGTGTGTCTCTCTGTGTGTGTGTCTCTGTCTCTGTGTCTCCCTGTGTGTGTCTCTCTGTGTGTGTGTCTCTGTGTCTTCCTGTGTGTGTCTCTCTGTGTGTGTGTCTCTGTGTCTGTGTGTGTGTGTCTCTGTGTCTCGCTGTGTGTGTCTCTGTGTGTGTGTGTCTCTGTGTCTCCCTGTGTGTGTCTCTGTGTGTGTCTGTGTCCTACTTGTAGGTCCAGGGGGAGATGGAGTCATTGCCCA